>JAGTTH010006373.1:0-27669 GCA_022606485.1 Agraylea sexmaculata | reverse complement strand
TGATGAAGCGTGAAAGTATAGATTAGTCTACAAACTTCTGCAAATTCCCGATAGTTTGTCGAGCACATTTTAATTTGTGATTAATTGTAATGAAGATTTATTTTGATTGACTTTTTTATTTTTGCGATTGTCTGTTTATGTGTGAAGTTTATCGTAGCAAGGTTCAGTGTGTCGGGAGCCTCTACGCCAGAAGGACGTGCTACGCCATACTACGATTACATATAATATATTCTTCAATTGAACATGATCGTTTTGGAATAAAATAATCAGGAATTTATCAAACACCTCTCAGGTGAGCTAGCAATCTTATTTATTGTAAACAATATTTAATTTGCTTGTCCCAAATCAAGTTGCACAATATGAAAAATGTGTATTAACTTGATACGGTATAAATTTTTTTTTACATATTCACCAATAAATAAACTTGTACCTCGGTTCGAACCTTGAAATTGGGCACAGATGATTCTTACCAAGAGGCTCATTAAATTTATTAATAATTGTTTAAATAGTTTTTAGGTATTGAATATTAAATAACAAATTAAAAATTTGCCTACACAGGATTCACTTTGAAATTTGTGAGGATATTTTAAGGAGATATACTTATATTATCACAAATAAATTATGGCAAACTCTGTAATTGAGGGATTGGGTAGAATAAGGGCGGATAACGCAATACGCCTTTTTTCCTTACCATTACTTTTGTAAATAAAATCAAAATTATTTATATGTGTGATGTAAAAAAAACTTTTGGATATCATTAAATTTCTCTGATAATTATAGATAGAATATTTTACTCTATTTTTTTAATTATTATTAAAAACAAATAGATTACAGAAAGTATCGTCTATAGTTTAATAATTGTAGTAATAATAAAAATAAGTAAAAAAGTAATAAGTAAAAAAAAACAGCAAAAGAAAATTGAAGAAATTGGACTTTAAAACAAGAAAACACATAAGATATTAATAAAATAATATATGGGAATAAGGATTAACAATTTAATATAAATAAAGTATCATTATCTCGAAAATGATAATTTCAGTATACGCCCGTATTCCATCCAGCCCCTCAATATTTTTTTAATTAAAAAAAAGTCTGCATGTGCCGTCCTTGCCATTAGTTCTTCATGAAAGTACACACATTTGGAACAATCATATAAAAGTTTCAGGAAAGTTTGTATTGGATCCCGTGGTTTCCAAGATTCTGGACATCTCGTGCCGGGTGTTAATAATTGATTTAATAACAGTGGAATCTCAATATACGTCCTTCGTTGAGAATGCGATCGGCGTGCGTTGTAGACGAGAGAGATAATCATAAAAAAGAATATTTTCCTGACATTAGAAGGCCGGACAACTGGATGATAAATAAAAGTAGGAGTTAAATAATAATCGCTTAATTCCTAAAGTGTTGAAAAGACATAATACACACGTGAAGTTTCTGTGTACTTCACAGAAACATCTCATTCCAAGACCCATTCCAAAAGCACTATTATTTTTTTTAGTAAAGATATTTGGATATTTTTACTTATTAAAAGTACATCGTGGACGTTAACCGACACCACCGATAATAGCAGGCCAGACAAGTGGATGACAAATGTCAAGATGGCGGACCAAGCAGACGAGTCTGAGTGAGACAACACTAATTGTTTAATCACACTAAATGTGAGGTCGTGTAAATTTTTCATTCATCAGAGCTTTTCCATCGCTCTTCATTACTGTTATTTAAACACTGTTAATCACCTTGATTACAGTGTTGTCTCAGTCAAACTCATCTGCTGGGTCCGCCATCTTGATATTTATACATCAAACAGATTATAGACTAAACAGATGAGTGACAGAGGCAACACTAATTGTCTCACTCAGACTCGTCTGCTTGGTCCGATATATTAGCAGGCCGTACAACTGGATGTATAAACATAAAGATGGCGGACCAAGTAGATGAGTCTGAGTGTGACAACACGCTGTAAATGTCAATTCGTGCAAATTTTAGATAGAGGTGTACATCGCTTTCCATTACTGTTGTTATTCACATTGATTACAATGTTGCCTCAGTCAAACTCGTCTGCTTGGTCTGCCATCTTGATATTTATACATGCAGTTGTCTGGCATTCTTATCGGCGGTAACGATTGAAGACGTACATATTATATCGAGGTTTCCATATTATTTAAATTTGATAATTGAACCCAAATTTTGCATGAAAAGGATTTTAATTATGACAAGGATGGATTAATATTAGAGCCTTCAAGTACGACACGTGTTCGGGGGATTATCTTATTATTATTATATGAATACTTTTTTAAAGCTACAATAAAAATACTCGTCATTGTTCTTTATCATTATCGTTTGGCTTTTCAGTTTCAAGTTTTCGTTGAAATTTCAATTCACGAAAATTCCATCCGACATTTGACGGATTGTAAAACAGTCGTTATAAAATAATAATATAGCACGAATAAATATATTAAATAAATCGGGAATAATATTAATAAAATTCAGAACGATCGTCTTGATCCAGGTTTACTCTGATTTCTTGTATTGTAAAGTAAATACTGATTATTAATTCGATGACCTGTGTAACTAGTAATATTATAGTTAAGATCACAGATAAACTATGAATTAACACGTTGTTGTATCTAACAACCATAATTTTTATATTAACTAGCTGTGTTTTCGTTTGGAACCCATAAAATATTTTTTTCCAATAGTGGAATAGTAACCACATAAATGAATACATGTCTTTTGATTTTTTAATACAAATTATTCACATCCAATTCGCCTTATTTCATTTCGAATTAAACAATTTTTAGTTCAATTTCCTACCCTTGAAGAATTTCTATGAAACAAAGGGTTTGGTTCGGTTATTTTGTACTCAAAAGTGCAATACTTAAAAAAATATTTGAAAATACATACATAGTAAATGAAATATTCAGATTGACGTGAAGTTGGTCGCGGATCAATAATGTATGAATCTGTCAAACTGACCAGCAAAATTATTATTGACTAGGGTAATTTTAATTGAAATTTTCAATTTGTTAATGTTTTTTTATGTTCTGCCTGGTTTTTTAATAGGACGTTTATCTTTGAGTTTTGATTTCATTTGTGCTTTAAAGTGTTTTATCAATCAAAATATTCTTTTGATTTTTAAAAATTGATTATATAATAAATAAATATTTATGCATGATCAAATTATATAAATATCTATAAAATATGTGAAATTTATTTAATATTTTAAATGGTAAATATTTCTGATTTTTTGCTTTGTTTTAATGGGAAATTTTCTATTTTGAGCTTTTAAACGTAGTTTTATTAAAACTTAAACATAATTTTTATTATTTTTTTTATTATAACTTAAAAATAAAATGTTTAACGGTTTTTTGGAAAAAGCGAAGAATAAAATAATATTAAAAGTAGAACCGTATATATATTTTTTTCACTGCATCATTATACTGAGGTACTGTAAATGATGCATTCCCTTTTTTATTGTGGAAGGTTCCCCGAATAGGTATATTATAACCACTCAAATTTACTATATTTCTTTATACTATTTTCAAAGTTAAAAAGGGCTTACAATATTATTTAAAAACGTATAATAGATTAGGTTGTCTTTTTTACGCGAATTCAATCTTGTGGAGCTAGTCATTATTATTATTAAACACATGTATTACGTGTCAGACGGGGTGAAATTCAAATGCAAGAAGATGTTGGTCCACCTGTAGGAAGAATCCGACTCGCGGCAGTGAAGGGTGTTCTGGTTTAACTGTGATGATGATGATGGTGATGATGTTGATGATGTTGGAGCTTCAGTTGATGACGAATAAACAAAATAACAGGAGCGGAGTATAAGATGTTAATAACAACGCGAATGACGCGGCTGTCAGCATCTGTATTGTTGCTAGTGCAAGGAATGCCATGCATTTCATATAATATAGCGACTCTGTATATATTATATGTATAATTATTAAATATCTCTAAAATATTATTTTGAAATTAATTAAATAATATTATCATTAAAATACCCGTTTCGAGATTTTAGATATGTATTAATTATGATTAAATATTTAAATTGAATTATTATTGAATTACACCTAGCAACACCTAGCTGTCATAATGGGATTTCGATTGACCATTATTTATAAAATTTTACAGATTACGATTAACTACCTTCTATTGACAGAGACATGAAACGTGTTATAGATAATGGATGAATCTACATTAGTTGCCGGTCAAATAGGACCATTTTACTATTTCGAAAAAGTCCCATTTAATAGTTTAAACAATCATTGAAAATGAACATTTTTTGAAGTTTCATATATTAAGATTAATACTGACAGCAAACATATTTCAAACGAAAGTATACGATATCTCGAAGGTATTCGATACATATTATGGGCTACTTTCGCATATCTTCAATAATCAACAAATTTAAATGCAGTCTCACTACCAAATATTCTATTCTATTTTGAATATATGGCTCAGTTCCATAAAGACTTAAGAGCACACAGAATTTTAATGCTTGTACCCTGATATATTAAGGACTATTTTTCTGTATATAGCGACTCTGTATACGCTGAGGATGGTTGAAAGATTGATCCGTACAAACAGACATACAGACATATAACATACACACAGTTAGACAATTATATATATTATTACATTATTATGCATGGAAATAAAATAAATTGAATCCATCACATGAAAAAGCTGGCATCGTGTCAGAAGAACTCAAATTAACGCTTCAAGGTTATTTAATGAAATTATTTCATCACAAAATCCATAATAAACATAGAATGAAAATTTATTATTAAGCATATGAAATTGATACTCTAAATTAATTACTAACTATCATTTATAACATGTTTAAACATTAAGGAATATATTCAATAAGCAACTTTTTGATTATGATATGTAACATTATGGAAATAAATCCATTTAGGTACGTCAGAGTTAAGCTTCTAATCCCCATTCATCACTTAATCTCCTTTTATATATCGTATTTCGTTCGATCGATTGTTATGACTTCAATTAACCCACCGTTTCAGTTGCGGAATAATCCCTATAAGTATGTGTAAATATAATATGTATAATATAAATTAGAGGAGTTTTTAACGAGCGCAAGTTTTAACCAGACTTGATGTTTAAGTGGTCTGTAAAAAGCTACACGGGCAAATGTTTAATGACAGCCTTAAAAGTTAATTAATTAGTGTTGCAAGGCCTGAATATTATAATGTTACTGTAGTCAGTTTTATTTTGTTGGCAGGGATATTTCTACTTTGTTCTTCGTGGTGTATTTCTATTTCTAGACATTTCTTTGCGGCGGAAAATTCGATGAATTATAATATTTTCATTGGCTCAGAACCCAAATACATTAATTTCATCGTAGAATATAACAATTGAAGACATTGTCAGAATAACAGCACATGTCCAAAAATTTATTATATTATTGCATTAGAAGTTACATCAATATTATTAATAAAAAAAGCACATATGTATGTCGCGAAAAATAACCTTCAAAGAAAATACACCTTTCTTTATATTTATATATCAATATGATGATGTTTTTCCTTCTTGAAAATTTAAAATTCCGTTTTCTGTTTAGGTCTTCAATATTTTTTTTCAACTTTGACTTACTCTCCCTCATTATTTAGACAATTATGATTTTTTTAATATTTTTTATCCATCATTTCATATAATTTTGTAGCCAATTTCAAATTTAAGTGAAACGTAATGGTGACCAACATTTCTATATTTCTATATAATATGACATTTTAATTTTGTGGTGTTTACCTAATCACGACCGTCCGTAGATTAACTCGCTTTTTAAGATATCAAAAGCTTTAAATTTTATATTTATATATATATAAAGTACAAAGAGTAAATTTATTATTATTTTTTAATACAAAAAAAGGAATCTGGATCAAAAAAATTACGGTGGCTAAAGCGTAGCCACAGTGCAACTTCGGCGTAGCGACAACCATACAATACGAGAAAGGAAATCACTAATTTATAATCAGAAATAGGAGGCTGGTGTTCTAATATTAAATACATCAAATATAAAAATACTTAACGAAACGCCATCCGTTTTTCATATATTAGGTATGACTTCAATGTAGTCGTGCTCTAGCTACGTCGTAGTCGTAGATTGAAATTACGCTAACTACAAAGAACAACGCCCCTAAGTATATGCTTTTAAGAAGGTATTCCTAATTATATTAATTCAAAACAGTATTGTTAGTCTGATAAATCTGTCTTGAAAATTTATTCAATTCACTAAAATCAAGAGATTCCGTTATGCAGCAGGCGAAGCGAGTTTGTCGCGGTTTTAATATTTGTTTTGTAGAAGAAGTACGTATTTTGTGAAGATTGGACTTCGTATTATAGTAATGTTGAATCTGGTACAAACTATTATAACTATTTGAAGATTCAAACAAGAATTTATGATTGTCCTTCTGAGTGCAAATTTTTAGCAAAATCAATTTCTATGTCGAAACCTCCGTCGTTGAATATATAAATTTTATTTTTTGTACATTGGTAAACAGATAAAAGAGTCAGGCATAAATAGACGAAGTCATAAATTGTTGCGAAAAGACACATTTCCGAAACATTTGTCGTATATTTTTTTCCACATTCGTCGAATCATTAAGAAGATTACTTATTTTCAATAAAATTTATTTCTCACGAAATAAATATTATTTTATTGCAAAGTGGACTTTTCAAGATTGAGTCTAATTCGCGTTACAAATAAAAAAGATTTCCAATGTTGTGTACAAAGAGACAAGAAAAGAAACTAAAAGATTACACTGCAATTGGAAGCAGTCTTCTTCCACAAAGAACTAAGTTTTCTAAAGAACACACACGATCCTTATATAAATACTCTAAAACATGACTTTTGTACACAGTTTGACCTTCAATTAAATACTATAATCGTTTACAAAGAGCCTCTAATGAAGCCTCACTACATTAACAACGAAATTAAGATCGAACGTTAAGATGTAAAGCAGCAGACAGGCGAGCAATTAAAAGACGTTAAGTTGATTACTTTATATTCAATACGAGTATTCTTTGTGTGAGAGAATTTAAATGTCTATATCTTAATTATGAATTATTGAATTACAAATTAAATTATTAAGGGGTAGGGTGGAATAAATACGTATAATGAAATTTTCAGCCTCGAGATAATCGAGTGAAATATTTTTAATATGATAAAGTTTTGCCTTTGGTAACTGTTAAATGCTCATAACAGGATATCCACAATTTTTACTATAGGATTTTTAGTTTATTTATAAAATACAAATTACGATGAAAAGGGGGGGGGGGTTGCATTATCCGCCCTTATTCCACCCAACCCCTTAATTATACTTGAGTACAACGAGAAAAACCTTGAATAACTAATCCCTATTAATAAGTATTTCGTAGAAGGCTTATTTCATTGCATATTTTTCTATTTATAGATATATTATACATACGTATAAGAATTATAATTTCATCTAAATTCTGATACAACCTTAAACTTGCTAGATAAATATCAATAAAGAGTTAATACAATTTTTTTTTAAATTTAATTTGAGTAATTTTACGGAAAAAGGGCGTATTGAGTTATTGAGTGAGTTAGTTAAGTACCAAATTTATCATTTTATAACATCTGTGTGATTAAATCAAACTCTACACAAAGTTTGTTTTTGTACTATTCAAGTATTATATATTAAATTCATTGATAAAACAAATATTAATTGACATCACACATTTAATATTTTTTATTATATTAAATGCAATTCGTCAAGAAGAAAAATATTTTTCCTTTAATTAATATATATTTATAGGGAAGACACTGTACAGTATGAGCCTGTTTCAGAATGTTTGTAGATGACACAGGAGAATAATTTCAAAACATTCAAAATGATTATTTATTACTAGTTACACAGGTCACCGACTTAATAATCGCCTCAGTATTTACCTTGCAATACAGAAAATTAGAATAAACCTGGTTCAAGACGATCGAGCGGGATTTAATGAATATTATTCCCGATCTCCCAATCGTAATAATATATTTTTTTACTTGAGCGGGATTTGAACCTATGACCACAGTATTTATAGCCAGGCGCCTTATCCCCTGAGCTATTATTATTTTCTGGTAGATGCATAATAAATAAATTTAAATAAAATATTTTTTAATAAGACATGTGTGTGGTATTTGTGATAAAGGACATGCTTTGTGGTGCGTGCGTCAAAGTACCGTCGGGAAATTCATGTCTCTCATGTATTTCAGTTTCAGAGCCATCATCATCATCAGCAGCTCTACTTCCATTGCCATTATCTTTCTAATCGCAACCTCCTTCCGCTTTTACTTTAATTACAAGACACCCTTCACACACAATCTTTTTGTTTGAAGGTTATTCGTTTGAAGATATTTTTAAAATAATAACTAAGCTTATTTGCGATTTGACATAAACGAGATTTGTTACAATTGAGCAAAATGCTTACAGCGATTATTAGTATCTTCGAAACAGTGACAATTTCCCATGACCAAACTGAATAACTGCTGAAAAGACAATAAATTTGGAACGTGATATCTATTCCGACTGTAAGTCTATTATGAAAAATATATATTACTATCATTCAAACAATGGATGAGTGAAAAAGTTGTATCTATATCAGAAGCTTCTTTATAAATATATTATGTGAACGCTAATCTACAGTATTTACCGGATTTTTTTACTTAAAATATTAAACATTATAAATTAACAAACAATTTAAATATCAATTATGTAAAAATAATTGCTGCAATGAGAGCAATTTTGTTCTGAAAAGCCTATATAGAGATTTACATATTTTGAAATAATATGGATTAAATGTATCCAAGTAGTGGATATTTAATAAAGATATTAATAATTTTTGTGTTTATTTCAAAATAAAGTTTTTGTGTTACCGACCCATCTAATATATATATAGAAATGAGGATTTTTTAGAGAAAAAAGTGAATTTATAAAAAAATTCTTTGTCATCTACTCATTCAAACTAATAGTTTCCACTATTTTAGTTTTGATACATTTATTTTAATGTTGGTTGAAAAATTATCTTAGAAATATTACATATGAACTTTACAATTAAAATTTTATTTGAGTATTTTTATTAAATATTGGAATTGAACAAGGTTTTGAAATTTTTTTATTTTAAAAATTATAAAACCACGATTAAATTATTTGAAATTGGAAAAAGGAATATTTTAATCTCTTTTTGAGAGCGTTGATTTCTTGGTGGAATTCCATAATTTAAAGAAATGTGTTTGTAATTTCCACTTGTAATTGTATTAAGAGTCGAATAGAATATTTTAATGTTATATATTTATAAATATTTTATTATAAAGATTATTATATTGCACCAACCTTTATTATGCGTGAACACTGCAGAGAGTTTATTCTGAAAACGATCAAAACAAAGTTGTTGTAATAAATCACAAAACAGTCACCATTGTCACAAATGCACTTTATGGCTGAAAGAATCCACTCAAGAAAGTTTTTGTAATTTATATACTGTTATAATGTATATATATATTAGGCTTTTGTATATAAGGAAGAGAGAGAACCTTATTACTGAACGTCCAGCGAGAGACTGGAGCAGTGGAGGCTTTAGATATCCAACACCATCGACATCCAGGGGTGGTCAATCTTTCACAAATATACACATATTTCTTTATTTAGATAAAATCTCATTTAATCCATTGATTTACTTATATATTTTTTTTTAATTACTAATCAAGAATAATAAAAAATTAAAATCAACAGTATTCAAACACCTATTGCACAGGATATTCACAAAGTTCCACCCGTAATATATTACGTCATAAAATTACTACCTAGGAATTGAAAAAAATCTTATTAGGAGAGGAGAAAAAAATATCTCCGAGGTCTCTGAATATGACTATATGTTATAAGTTAAAAGTACTAAGACTCTAATAAAATTATAGTGGAAATTACAAACAAATTTATTTAAATTATGGAATTCCACTTAAAAATCATTGTGATCAACTATAGAAAAAAAATCCGCTTTTAATGCAAATTTCTTAAGCATTTTAAAAGTGGCCGCTTTTAAAAATCCACACGTTGACAGTCCGCCGTGAATATAAAAGTTTGGCTTTAATTTAACCGTCTACTGGATACTACAAAAAACTCTTATGTAGGGATTTTTGGGCCGCGCACAACCAATTTCAATTGGTAGCAAAAAGCCCATAAATCCATTTGACGGTTAATATTTACATTCATCATTAGTGTACCATATTAAAATTCTTTTACGTGCATAATATATGTATTTATAAAAATGTTTCTGATATAGATATAACTTAGGTTATAATTATTATAATTAACAGTAAAACATTGTGTTGGATGCAAACAACAGATTTTAAATAGATATGTTTTTATGTTTATTTCTTATCATGAATCGAAATGAAATATTTTTTTGTGTTTTCAAGAATGATCTTTTAAATATTTTTTTTGTAAAAAAGGTTGTTAATGTCTGATTAGTATAGTCGGCACGCCCCCTACTTGTCGCTCTTCCCTTACTGAATTCAGACCAACGCCAACACAAGTATTAAACATACTATTTTTTAACAACCTCCTTTATTATTATATAGAAAATCCTCTTATTAGGAAGTAGGACACAGGATGGGCTTAATAGTCTGGTCAACCATATATTGTTACAATGCAATGGATGATGACAAGACTTAATGCATTGAACGACCGACATCGTGATTCATTTAATATTGCATTTGAATTATTATCAAAGAATAGAATCAACGGGCAATTAATCGCAAACAATATCGGCTTTGATTTAAAACCATTATACGATATAGTAAATTCGAATGAAAGCAGTAATAAATTTCATCGATCATACTGGGAAAAAATACATAATGAGTATTTGTGCATTTTGAAAGCAGAATGAATGCTCTAATTGAAATCGGCAATTTGTTTTTACAACAATCTATTTGAATTAAATTGATAATATATTTACTAGCGAGATTTCCATTAATATGCATTGAAAACTATTTTGTAAATACAGACTTGATTATATTCAAGAGAGATGCACTGTAGTTTTTCTGCTTGAATAGTTTAAGACACAAATAATAAATGGCATCAAATAAATTGAACTTCAATCATGTAATATGTCTTGTAAGAGAATAATAAAACATAAGACATAAAAATGATTTAAGCCTAAAAAAGTGCTAAATATTTTTTTACTGGACTTACGTATTAACAATCTAAAATCAGTATTTTTCTACAGTTGGGTAATCTACAAAAAAAAAATTAATGTAAAATTTTTTACATTAAAATTTGTCCATATTTAAAAAAAATTGACCATTTTCAAATTAATAGCATCAAATATTGCGGCCATGACTTCAAATTCCGCAAAAGTCAATTTTTTAAAAAATTAATTTGATCGTTTGTTACGACTGGAAATCGGGAATAATATCAATAAAATCCCGATCGATCGTTTTGATCCAGGTTTACTCTGATTTCCTGAATTGTGAGGTAAATACTGATTATTAAGTCGTTGACCTATGTAACTAGTAATGGTTTAGACCGCAGAACAACAATGAATTAACACGTTGTTGTGTCTAAAAAAAACCCTCTTAAAAAGCTCATGGGGGTGTAAATAAATAAATAATTAATAATGGTTATAAAACAATATTATGCTAGGAGCTACGACGAGCTACGATGCGCTACGAGGCTCTATTATGGCTGAACGCATCAAGTTATATACAATAAATTAAGATTGAATGTATAGATAGTCTCACATGCCTAATCTTTTGGTGTAATTGGGCACAATAATTAATATTATATTATAAACCGTTTTTCCCATACTTTAGTTAAAATAGTGACTATTTTAATATTCCGCGGAATATTTGTATTCTCTCACAGCTTTATTTTTGAAAAGATGCATCGTCTATGAATTGAAGCTTAGCCGCGCAGTTTTGTTCCTTTGAATCCCACTTGATATTTTCCGCACGTTATTCTCTGCGCCGCGCCGGAAAAGCAAACCATGGTATCGAATTTTGGGTGGCGTAGATTGTAGATAGGCTAAGGATCGTATCTTGAAGTTGTGTATTTTTTCTCGTATCCTGGTAAAATGTGGTTGTCATCTATTAAGTGTTGCGGTGCAGGGGTGGCCAACTGCCGGTCTGCATACAAATCAGCACGCTCCTTTAATAATAACACGTCAAGGGGATGACGAGGGCTCTTTTACCTAACTTCCGTGCAAAATATAACAGCACACACCCTTAAATAATAAAAACACTATCCGCTTACATATTCTAACATTTAAACAATAGTTTAAATGTGGTTGTGTTAATATAAATAAATACAACTCCATTATGGCGTACTTCCTTAACCACGAACTCGACAAGATATCATTTTTTATTACCTATTTGAAAAATAGAAAGCACTGTTAGGTAGATTTTTTATTCATTGATAAAAATTTGGTTCCTTAACCACCCTAATATTTTTTATTGATATTATTTAATAGAGATTATTCACTGATAAACATGAGTTTTAAATTAACCCATATTCGACTTATTCACGTGTATTAAAATTTTATATTTATTCTTACATATTATAAACAATAGTTTAAATGCGGTTTTATTAAAATACATAAATATAGCCCTATTATAGCGTTCAGTTCCTTAACCACAAACTCGACAAGATATCATTTTTTTATTACCTATTTGAAAAATAGAAAGCACTGTAAGGTAGATTTATTATTCATTGATAAAAATTTGGTTCCTTAACCATCGTAATATTTTTTCTTGCTTAGAAAAAAGAATACACTTCTAATAGAGATTATTTAATTCACTGATAAACATGAGTTTTAAATTAACCCATATTCGACTTATTCACGTGTATTAAAAAATTACATTTATTCTAACATATTAATAATATTTTAAATGCGGTTTTATTAAAATACATAAATGTAGCTCTATTGAGGCTTTAACTTCCATAACTATGAACCCAACATTTTGTTTTTTTTTATATTAATTTGAAAAATATTAACCACTGCTCTTGAGGATTATTTAGAGAGAGTTTCAAAGCCTTTATATTTTCCTATGCTTTAATAACATATATTTATATATTAATAATATATATTCTTTTTCCCTGTCAAATTCCTCGAAACAGGTCAATGTCGAGTTCTTGGTTATGGAACTGAACATCTCAAATTTTATTCATGATAAAAAGGGATCGTGGGCAATTTGACGAAATGCCCTAGTTATTCTAAATAAAATCCTAATATTTCATAAATGGGTTTGGGTAACACCCCCGTATATATTTTTTATTATATGCAATATACCTATCGCCTCCAGGAATTCTTGGTAGTAAAAAAAATAATTATCCTCTTTCAAATGATCCACATGGATGAAAAAAAAACAAGGCAATTTATTTATAATGAAGAATATGATAAAATAATAAATTAACATAAGAATGTTGGCGTTGGACAAGAGTGGGTTAGTTGTAAAAAATATATACAAAGACAGTTGAAGAAATAACGGCTGTGGAATATTCTATTAAGCCAGCGTCCAAAAGAAGGGATTCGATCAAAATTATTTGAGAATTTCACAGGATTGTACAGCTGGAATTTCTGGGGATTTCGTTCGTTATATTTTTGTTTATTTTCCTCTCAAATAGTGTATTATTGTCGTCTTGCCTCCGAGTCTATGATAAATTTCTTCGAAAATAAATATTTCCCAAGAGTGAGTATAACCGCCAACTTCACACACAATACTTTCAGAGTAAATACTTTTTTTGCGAGAATCTTTATACGACAAACATTTCGGATATAAAAAGCGCCTTGTCAATATTGCTCACCTCAAAGTGTTATTGATTTTCAATATTTGTAAATCAAATAATACTCTATTATATTATTTTTAAAGCATTATATTTAAAGACCTCATCGAAAATTTTTCTTAACATTACATATAATTTGATAGGTTATTTATGCAAAAACGTATATTCAACCTAATGTTTCTGTATAATTAAAATCTATAATTTAATATTGAAAAAAACATTAATACCAGAAGCTGATTTTAATAAATAATAACAGAAGTCCAATATAATAATATATATAATAAATTTAATAACTCTCTCATAGAAATCATCTTGTATACAGAACAAAACAAAAGTAGTGGACATTAAAAGGTTATATGAATGAATGGTCAAATGTATTTTTATAATGTCAATGAGGAAATAAGACAAATATTTTAAAATTAAAAATATGAGTGTTTCTTTATTGTAATATATTATTGAATACTTTGGTGTTAAAATAAAGGTTCACATTAAACATTCCTTATATTTTTTTGAATATGAAGCCATCACTTTATTCAACATATTATAAATATTTAGGTTAGGCTTAAAATAATTTAAGCTTTTGACGGTCCCTTCTAAGAGTATTCTGAGTAGAGATATTACGTTTTCAACTTTTCCTGATATCGTTATTTATTTAATTATTGCACATATTCTTTTATAAAATCACCTTTCTACTCTTAAAATTAAGAAAGATAGGTTATAATACGGTATGATTCGAGTTATCATAGACGGGAGAAAACATTTCACGCTGGAGTATTTAGTTATTTATAGCATTTGACATTTAAATATATCATATTTAAATCCATTCCGCCCTCATTGAGACTAAGCATATGTTTAGCAAAAGAATGAATGGAATAAGTAAAAAATAAATAATCCGGTAAATATCAAGGATTGTTGAAGATGATTGGATGTGCTTGGTTTTGTTCTGTTAAAATATTCACAATCAATATGTCAATGTCAGCACTTTTACACAGTACTTCTACTTTACCACAACTACCAATTCCAAGCCAACACACATTGCTCTACTAAAAGAAATATTCATGATTACTATCGCTAAATTGACCTATTTGTGGAGAAAATCGACCACGAGTCACGTCTGAAATATATTATAATAATAACTTGATCACGTAAAAGTGCGCCGATATATTTATTTCACTAGAAAGAAGGATAATTATTTAACAATAAACATTAAATATACAAACTACTACCGACTATGTTTAATACAGAGCAAAGAAATCTGATAACTGATAATATTCAAGGGGTAGTAGGGTGTCAAATAAGTGTTTCTAATTATTAATAAAAAATATTTAGTTCATGACGTATTTAACAGACACAACATACACGCAGTAACATGACATCCACTACTGCATATTTGACAGAAGCAACTGAAGATATTTAATATATTAACAATAATTTAAAGCACATAAAATTGGGTTTTAACAATAAATATTTTCAATGATTTTATTATGGGAAAAATTTGTACGATAAAAAATTATCTGGATCAGATTAAGAACATATATCGATGCTTCACTTTACATTGATGGAGAATATTAGTAATAATAGATTAATTGAAGAACTAGGTGGAATAAGGGCGTAAATATCAGTTTCGAGATAATGGAGTGAAATATTAAAAAAAGCCCATAACAGGATATCTAATATTTTTTAAACATATCTGTATATTTTTTATATATGTAATATTAAGAGAAAAAGGCGTTTTATGTTATCCGCCCTTATTCCATCAAACCCCTCAATATTCTGTACTTGAATAAAAACCAGAAAAAATTGCACATAAGGATTTCCATTGAGGTTCCAACTAAATTCTGCTCAAATATTTAAGATGTCAACCAAAGAATAATATACAATTCATTTTACATAAAAACGGCGTATTGCGCTATCCGCTCTTATTCCATCCATCCTCTCAATTAACAAATAATTGTAAGTACTTTCTTCTTTGTTATTTAATATGAATTGTGCCTACTCATAATTTAGTAATTTGTCTATTTACACGACAGCTCTGTTTCGGCAGCGTCTGCTTGTTCAAGTATTATCGAATTTGCGATGGCGCCGCACAATTGATTGCTTTTTTTAATTAATACATATTATTTTTTGTATATTAATGTATGAAATAGTGCAAGCGAACACGCTTCAATAGAATAGCAAGTCACGCTATAAACTTTTGTGAATTTTCCTTTTTTCACGTATTGCTTACTATTCTGCTTCGAACTAAATTCTTGATCATTTGGCACGTACAATCTTTTCAAAGGCCTCATACATACATACATACATACATACAATATACAGGGATGTCTGAATACAATTATCGACCTTCATGAATGAATTGAGAAATGCTAAAATACATGTATGGGGAAGATTTCAAATACAGAATTTACACAATATGATTACTTATTAATTTAAAAATCAGTCAAACTAATCAGAATATATACAAATAATATAAATGTATTGAAGCAAGACGATGATTGGAATATCGGGATTTTAATCTAATATATATTTAATTATTATTTAGAATTTAAATCGAATGACAGCGCTAAATAATCATTAGTGAGAAAATGTAGTTGCCACTAATGGATAACCCAAACTATTAAATTAATTAATTAATTGAAAGGCTGGATAGAATAAGGGCGTATATTGATCGATAGATAATTTTGAATTTATTCTAGGAAAAGGGGCGTAAGCCGTTATCTGCCCTTATTGCAAATAAGCTTAAATATTTCATATCCTTTTATATACAATTCAATATTTTTGATTATTAAAATCCATCCAGAAGAAGAACATAAATCAAACTTATTGGTCAAATATAACCACACAACTACCTATCATTGTCATTCGTGGTATTTCAGATATTATTTTTAATCATATTATTATTGAATCTTTAGAAAGTAAATTTAAAAAAGCACTTAAATTTAATGGGTCAGTAAAACATATTTTTCGTGATTAAAATTCCACCCTGTATAATTCGTTGGAGCTCCGGAGGGATATATTTCCCTTTTTCGATATTTTTTATACTATTTTTTTTAATAATATTCTTTTAAAATAGAATAAAAATATATGGTCATATATTATTACAATGTCATATTTATGTTCAGTGTTGGTGATAGTGAAAGATCGTAATATGTTGATACTTCTCTTATAAATGTATACAATAACAAGTCTCAGGTGTATCGAAGAACACTTCTACTTTTTTATTATACTTAATATCACAATCAAAAACCAAGCTCCTTCTATTTATAAGATCGTATCGAAGTTCTACGGGAACTACAATTTTTACTACCTTTTTATATTTTCTTATAACTTTGAAACGATCATTCAAGTCATCAAAGTTGCTATGTGAACAAGCTTGTGTAGCAAAATATTTATTGATATAATTATAATAAAAAAATAAAAAATCGTTTATTGGGATATTAAAAATGAGTACTGTAGGTTAACCCACAAAAACATATCTATAGTTATTTTTAGTTAAATATGGTATTTTACTGTTGATGGTGTTAACTAATTGTAACCTAGCTTGTGTCTATAAAAGAAGCTTATTTATAAAGATCGGTGAAAATCAAGTGAAAACTTATAATAATATTACAAAAGCTAATATGGAATTTATATTTTCAAGCAAATATTAAATTTATAATAAGAAATAATAAAGGAAATGTATTTAAAAAAATGACTACTTTCCTTATGATTAACTGTAAGTTCACAAAAAATCTAGGCTCATCATTAACAAATGTATGTTTCTTTAAATATGTCAATTTAACATCACTTTGCCACTGAATGGCATTAAAAAACGATTCGTATGAAAATAAAGCACCGGCTTTTACATTTTATATGAACACCATTGCGAAAAGATTCTTTTTGAATGGATACTTGAAATAGTTATGTGCTGGCGTTTTCCTACTTCTTTTAAGTCAAGGATCACTCAAAGTGCTGCCTAAAGTTAAGGTTGAATATTATTTCCATTCAACTCCTATTCAGGTAATATTTAGCCTTATTTATAATGTATGATACCTATAGTTTGGTATATTTGCCTTTTGGATCGTGTAAACATTGTATGTATGTTATTGTCAGATAGTGGAATCCCCCGGGATTCAAATAATAGGCTATCGATCCCGCCTTACAATAAGCCACCACCCCATGGAATTGCTTGAGACAATTCCAACCCCATCCCATTTTGCAATGTTTTCATATGTGTATTGTATTTAAATTGCCGAACGGTCTGATTTATCTATAAAGGATCCTATCTGAAGGAGACCATCTCACTATATTCCGGGTAAACTGCCAATTAAATTTATTATAAAACGCACCCTTAACTACTTATATTGAGGTCCCATTATTTTAAACAATATGAAGGCACACTATCTATATAATTAGGTGAAGATTTGATTTAAACATAATACGTTACTTCTAGAATCCCTCGAATTAGAGAAGCAAACCCCTTGTTCCATTCTCTCATTGGAGGATTTTTGGAGGATCATTCTTCCAATTTTACTGTCGATTTTATTTTTATTTATAAATACATATATTATTATATCGTACTGCAGTACCACTAAAGCATTATCGGGGGATATAAGTCGAAAGGATTTTAGTGTAACACTCGTCAGTTGAAACATGTAACAGAAAGAAAGAAAAGGAAACATAAGTATTAACAAAAAAAAACAAATAATAATAAATTGTGAACTAAATAATTTATGAACGTGTCTGTGTGTGATCAATATGAAGACGGTGGACTAAGCAGACGATCCTGAGCCACACCTTATCAAATACTCATACAATACATTTTCATGAGACAAATTCGATCATATAAATGGGCCTTCGATAAGAATACCAAACAACTAAATGTATAAATATCACGATGGCTGACCAAGTAGTCGAGTCTGAGTGAGACAATTAGTGTTGTCTTTGTCAAACTCTCCTGCTTGGTCCACAATCTTGATATTAAATGTGCATCCAGTTTTCCGGCCTTCTAATATCAGCGGATCATTTTGACTGATCGTGTGTATTTCATGGTCGAAATACTATGTTATGATTTTTTTTATTAATAAAGAACAAATAGACCGTCAAAATAAATTAAATTGACATGATGACTTTTCGCCGTAAACACTTTGCATCTTCACTGGTTGTTTTGCATATTTATCTTTTGATGTTGGAATAAATATATTTGGAACAATATTATTTAATTGGTTATTAATTTTTGATTCAAGTTTCCGTGTGATTTATCTTAAGATTATGAACACCGATTAGGTTATTGTAATAGACGCTCCTAATATCTTTGAATAATCAAAGTGATTGTATAGTAACACTTAATAATACGATTGATTGATGGGTAAATATAATAAGTAAACTATAGGTAAAGGTCATCGAGGTGCCTCCATATATCTGTTTGATGATCGCTAATCAAATATCACATTTGATCATTCAAGTATATATGTACATCTTGAGAATCCATTCAGGTGGAATAATTCACAAATAAAGATCTTAAGTGCTTTTGGAATTTTTCCAACCCGGATAAAGAAAATTCTGAAACGCTGTAACAGATAAAGCCAGTTATACTAATTGTGCAGATTACAGCGGCTGTAATGGGGGCTGAAAAAAGTGTTCATCTCACCTGTATTGTATAGTTCAGGTGGTGAAGTAATAAAAAGTTATTGGTTCGTACAGATGGCCAATATTGAGTCGAAGGTATCGTTATTTCGATGGACACTTCTTTTTATTACACATGTCATTAAAGTATACTTTATCCTTATCGAAATGGTCTTGCTTCGCACTCTCGTTATAGCCTTATGTTTTTTTGTTTAATTTTAAGCTATTATATTAAAAAAAAAAGCTACATAGTAGTCACTAATCCGTCTAGAGTTTCAAATTAGGTTGCCATCCGTTTATTTATTTATATATTTTTCTGACAACGGTATTTGTAGCCATGTGCCTTATCCTCTGAGCTATTATGCAGTTTTGTTTTGTTTTACTACAGTAACCGTGATTATTAACTCTATAGACTACTAGTTGTTTTTTTAGTACGATTTGACATTTGACAGTTGCGAGAGAGGAAAAGGAGAAGAGTGGGGGAAGGCAAGTGGCCAGTGAAAACAAGAAGAATTCTGTATTTTTTATTATTAAGAGAAAACAGTTCCTCTGGAATACCAGAGAACCTAATCTCTAAATGAGCTTTTTTGATAGGGTTTTTTAGACACAACAACGTTTTAATTAATTGTCTGTCGGTCATCTTAACTATTACTAGTTACACAGGTCACCGACTTAATAATCAATACAGGAGAGTAAACCTGGATCAAGACGATTGATCGGGATTTTATTAATATTATTCCCGTTCTCCCAGTCATAATAACCGATCAAATTTATTTGAAAAATGTTGGCTTGTGCGGTATTTGAACCCATGACCACAGTATTCGTAGCCACGCGCCTTATCCCCTGAGCTATCATGATGGTTTTATGTTACTAAAGCTATCGTGATTACTGAATTTATAGGCTACTAGTTATTATTATTTTGACAAGGGAAAGGCAAATGGCCAGTGAAAACAAGAAAATACTGTTATTCCAGTCAACTTAAACCTTGTAACCAAAACATTAGAAAAAGTCCTTGGCATTTATACGCAGTTTCTATTTATGTACCTGGGGTTCTGTAGAACGTAGTATTTATATAAAGGACTTTCGGCTTTAACGTACACCCTGAATCAGTCCATTATATTGAGGTTCTGCTGTAATCTGAATTGACACTTTACTCGCTAAAAAAATCATCGACACAATGCGGTGTCGCCGAATTTCCATTTCAAATGAATTAGCCAGTCAATTCGAAAGGGTCTAAAGTCTGACACCTGCTTTGCATATTTTTATTGGTAATTTTTCTTTTGTTAATTGTTCAAAAATGTTATGCTATTCATGTTGGCAGATAACAAACGCCCGGCCGCGCGAATAAATCACGGAGCAGTTGTTTTTATCGGCCGGCGGAGGAAAGTTTTTAATGAAAAATAAAAAAATATATCTAAATGAAAATGAATAAATAAAAATCTCGAATAAATCATTTCGGCACAGTGGAGGGTGAATCTAAAGCTATGTTAAAATGTGCGATACGCGTGAAAACCTGGGGCATCTGTCCACCCCCATGTTACACCCCCTCATCATCATCGCCTTTATTATTATTATTGAACAATTATTTTTTTTTTTACATAATGGTCCTTTCAACGATACCTTCTTCTGGGTATCTTTTGATCTGGGAATATATCTTTATTGTATATATGATAATAGTACATAGTGCACCTGTGACACAGTAGCCTAGTAAAAGAAGGTTCTATTTCCGCTGGTCAAAGTTACGCTCAGTTGATTCCATACACTCTTTTATATAAACCACCCCAATTTACATTTATATAGTGAACGGGATTTTTCAGCAAAATAGTTTTTGCAATTTATCCCTAAATTAATTAAGCGGGTATAAAGTAAATTATTACAATTACGAGTCCGAATCTAAGGTTAATTTCATGAACGTGTAAACTAAATATAAATTAGTATCTAAGACAGTCTAAGAGGTGAGATTAAGGCCATAATTGGTCACACCCTTTATTACGATGATTTAAAATTGAATGAGGTTTGGTCTAATTTATCAAAACTAACCTAACCTAACCTAACTAACTAGAAGATATTAACCTTAATTTTGTGCATCCTTTGTAGGCATTTTTTCATAAAAATGTGATATTTAACTGCAGGTACAAGAAGAGAAAAATCATTATAATCTATCAACCAAAAAGATGCTTATGACGAAACTGAGGTGTATTCCAAGTAAATTTAACTAAATTTATGCCAAATGATATTGAAAAATTTCAACAAAAAATATCATGTGGATATGCTGTTGAATTATGGGGACGATTTACTCCCATTTTTTATTTAGTATATGCCTTATAATTTTTTAATACCAGAAACTCAATTAAAAAGAAGATATATGTATAGAATAATATATAAATGTTTATTCTGCTTATAGGTTTTAACATGTATTATACTATTAAATCAAATAGAGCTAAAATAACATCTGAATTGAAATATCAACGATTTCAGAATAAAACCAAACACACATTATAAAATAAAATTATATTTTATTGGGTTCACCCGGTCTATTGCGGTACTCGGGCTTACTAGTTCATTACCTTATTTTCGGCTTCCCCAACACACATACTTTTTATACAAATTATTTATATACACAAATAGATATGAGAAATTCAATATTGTTACAAGAAGCTCTAACTTTGATGCATTCATTTTATATTCCGCAACAAAATAATATTCATTTATTGTATCTCTTTCGACAAGAAATGATATTTTTATCCCTTTTAAATTTGAATTTATTCTATATAATATGATCATATTATAAAACTATTTAACTGCAATAAAAATAAATAACAATGGAGATACAAAATGACCTTGTTGTTAAATGTGTAATTTTTATTATTGTTTTTAAATATAAAATTATTTGTTATTAGCACATGTGTCACATGCTTATATTCTACAAAAATCTTGTTATTTTTTAATAATAATTTGGTTTAAATAGTGACGAAAGCGAAGCCATACAATTTGTTGAGTTGATATGGGGTCGCTTCATACAATAGAGGATGGGTCGAATTTTCGGAATTAACCCTTAAGTTATTCATATGGGCTATGATATTTGGGGATGAGGGTGTTATTAAATTATAATATATGTGTGGTATAATGATAAATACGAGTGGTAATGGAAGAATGCAAGGGCGGTATTCCAATATGCAGGCCTGGTCGAAGCACTATTCACATATTTTCATATTATCTGCCTTTCAGCTTCACAACCTTCCTTTCATATTACAAAATACTGGTCGGCCATTATAGATTGAATCGCGGCCTTTAATTAATTTCAACATGGATGAATGTATGTATGCTAAGAAGAAGTAATATATTTGTTGTTCGGCTTGTAGTAGACAAAGATTAATGTCGCCAATACTATTTTTGGCCAGCAAAAACTACACAGACATGAAAATAGATACACTAGAATACAAGATAAAGGAAACCTTACTCATTTCGCATATTGTACACTTCTGTTATTAATTGAATTACTTGAACAATACATTGTTTCAAAGAAGTCTTTTTTATCATCCCATTTAGATACGACCATTATCAAATAATTCAATACTGTTTAGTTTAACATATTTATGGATTGGTTACAAAGTACAAATTACTAAGTGTCCTGTTTTCTACTGGACTGTCTGCATTCTGTCATTTTAAATTAGTGTATTTTACTTTATTATTTATTTAAAGAGCTTTTACAGGATATACAAATGTATGTATATAATTAAAGGGTGGTCTTAAATTAAGAATTTAAGACCACTTTGTATATCCTGTCTTTGAGAATATTTTAAGGGGTTGTAGAGTATCGTAAATATAAGCGAAAAAAATATTCAATAATTTTTTAATTAATTGAAAATACTAAAAGACACACTAGACAAGTGACTCGATTCCAGAAGCACTATTAATATTTTAATTAATAATAAATAATATGTGTTTTTTTTAATAAATATTTTTTTTCACTTATTCTTGCGATACCCTACCACCCCCTAAAATATTCTCAGTTAATCCAAGTCCACCCTATATAGTATATAAATATAGTGAATAAAAAGCTTACACTGAAGCGACTCTACTTGATACAACCAATATTAGAAAGCCGGACAAGTGGATGATAAATATGAAGATGGCAGAACAAGCAGATGAGTTTGACGGAAGCAACACTAATTTTATCACTCAGAATCATCTACTTGGTCAACCATATTGATATTTATACATCTAGTTGCCTGGTATTCTTATTGGCGGTAGCGCTTTACCCGAAATATTTTCAATTTAGATTATATAAATATATGTTTATCTTCACTTTGTACCATTTTTTTAGATTTTCTTTTTTATAATTATTTTTTTAAACACTTACATTCCTTTTTTCTGTTTTTATGTTTCTGACGAGTGCTGCATTATCATTGCTGCGACTTAGGATCTCCCGTAATACTCTAGTGGTACTACAGTACGATATATATATCAATAAATATATTAGCAAGCCATACAGCTGGATGTATAAATATCAAGATGGCGGAACAAGCACATGGGTTCGAGTGAGCCAATCAAGGTGATTAACGGTGTTTAAACAACAGTAATAAAGAGCAATGTACACCTCTATCGAGAACTGACATTTAGCGCGTTTAAACAATTAGCGTTGCCTCAGTCAAACTCGTCTGTTTGGTCTTTCATCTTGATATTTATACATACCACTACTACAGAGCAACAACAACATAATAGGGAGCAATGTTGTTTGATATTTGTCGCAGCCACAGTATGATTAACAATATTTAAATGTGTTTTAATAAAATAAGCTAAATCAATCTTAGCACATGTTTCTTGTTGAAAACTTTTTTTTTAAAACAAAAGTTTTCAACTCACGATCAATTCATTGTCGTAATTGATGATTTGATCCGAAAATAAACTTCTTTTGAATCTCATTATAAAGGAGAGGCACGTGTTGAATATATTTATAATTTGAATATCAACGGTACCATTTAAGAAAGGGAGCTTCCGCTATTTCAGTTATGGCGTTAGAATTGTTTTGAAGGCATTTATTAAAGCATGGAGTATCGGCTTTACAATGTGGCAATAAGATGGCAATAAGACGATGCTGAACTAACATTAAACCGGCAATCTAAGGCTTAAGTGCCACATTAGCTATAAAAAGGCAAACTTTTCAAATTTAGACCGATTACGCGCGATAAAACAAAATGGCCGCCATGGCAGTGACAATACCGCGTGCTACAAGAAAAGGTTGCTCTTTAAAAGTGACCGTAATAACAATGCGTTAAAGTACATTCTAATTATTCAGAGAAATTATAAATATTTAAGCTTTTACAGCATCAATTAATCTAGCTTTTTGTATTAGGAGGGATGTATTCAATAAAAACGTTGATTTAGTATTGCTTCATGAAAGCTGTCTTCGTTGTGGTTTTCATTTAGCAAATTGTTGTGGGAAGTGTTTTTTCAAATTTTATGAGAAAACAAACAATTAATTTCAAATTTTGACTTATTAATATAGCAAATTTCATGAGTTCTGTAATACAATGTATATGGTGGTTTTCCAAACCAACCTCAATATTTTACGTGTTCGATTCAGCAATGATCCAACATAAATACTAGATGTAGAAATATCAAGATGACGGATCAAGTAGAAGAGTTTCAGTGAGACAGCGTTTATTTAAGCGTTAAGAACTCATCTGCTTGGTTCGCCATCTTGACATTTGTTTTACACGGTATCGGTTCACGTCACGTATTGCCATGTGTAATAGATATTCATTTATGAATGCTAATATTGATCACGAAACACAATGTATAAATAGCAATTTTTGTACTGGCAAACCAATTATAATTTCCCAAGTATTCTTGAAGTTTTTTTTTATATTTAAACTCAAATTTTAATGTATTAAACGTGCCACTAAGCGGCGGCACACACGATGCTGCCTTTGCACTGCTTCTTGTATCTCCGCCAATGAGAGAAATGTAAACAAAGTGGGGTGCCAATCAGTGTCAAGCTGGCGTTCTCTCATTGGAGGAGATATACTAGTAGCACAGTGTGTGCCGCCGCTTAGATATTTATAAAGCAATACACAATTGTATATATTAATATTTTATGTGGTTTCAATTAACAAGTTTTTGTCTCAGTGTATAATTTTATTAATAAGATTGGTTAGAGAATAGTGGAGTGTCTAAGCGACACGTCCATTTTTAACCACCCTCAACCACATTTACCTCCAACTAGATTTACCTTCAACTAGATAAACCTTCGACCAGATTGACTCAATTAAATGTTATCTAACTAACCGACACACTTTTCTTGCGACCCCAAATCAGATTGCTTTTTCTAAAATACATTACCTTTTTTAATAGAGTGATGTTGGATAGGTTAAGATAACAAGCTTTGGATATATTATCACTCACACATTTATTTATTATATTTGTAGAGCTAATTATAGACATGCTCAAAGGTGAGATAACTTTTTGATGACCGTAATTGGTCAGACAACACGAATGTTATATTATATAACGATATTATCTAACACGGACATTAGCGCAACTCTAGAATTATAGGTTATACATTAAAGTATACTTATATTATTGTGTTTAAAATTAATACTTGAATAAAAAAAAATATTTTTAAGATATTTTGAAGACTGAAAGGATTTTTTTTTAATAAGCAATCGTAATATTGTGTTTTTGTTTAATATATTCTAAGCGAGATCAACCTGTTTTTAAAGTCCTTATCGCAAATATACTTTTAATAAGTAATATTTATATTATAAAAATATTAAATATAAATCATTACTATTAAATGCTTGAAATTATGATAATTTAAATTTAGTAAAACACATTTAAATATACAAAAATAAAATATTTATTTGGTGGTTTTAAATGTTAGTTTGAAGAATTTGTATTGGATTTGATTAAAAAACACTGATGGACTTTTGTAGCCATGGATATTAAAAAGGACTTATTAAAATAATGTTATCCACTAAAGCTTGGGATTCCTAGGCGTGCGTCGCCGTAAATGTACACCGTAAAGATGATAACAGAGTTACTTAGCTACACTTATGATCAATTTTTTTGATAATTAGTGCCTCTCCCGAGGCTCAGAAGAGGCATTAATTAACAAACAAACGATCATAAATGTAGCTAAGTAACTGTACTATCATATTTACGATGACGTATGCCTGGGAATCCATTACTTAATGTATGCGAGGGTTTTAATATAAATAATTGGTGACTTTCAGGAGGATATTTGTAAAATAGAATGTGACAGAGGTCAGAAGTTCAAGTAAAGGTAGTGTGGGTCATTAGTGTCACACTATTGTGTCACTAGACAACACACAGTGTCACTATACAAACACACTATTTACAAATTGAAATTGTTTCTAAACACTATTTCATCCAGGCCGTATCCTAGCATATTTATTATATCAATATTGATCAAAAGAGTATGATAAGTGTGGTTGTGTCGTTCTTCCATATAAATAACTCAAAGCTAAGAGTAATATTTTATTATATCGACATGCATCTGTATTATTATTATGCAATATACAATTCTGACATTCCCAACATTGCATCTTCACAATAAAATATTACACAACATTCTATTCCATTTCCCACTGTCAAATAAATCTTCTATAGAAACACTATCATCTCAATGCAAATACTGGGCGCGGGTGAGCATACCTTTCACTTTTTTCAAACACAATATTTTTCTTGTCTCGATATTAAAGTCAATAAATTATTTGGCAATGTTATCAGCAACGAGTAGAGGCACAATTGTAGAGCACTGCGCGGATTATATTTATATTATCCGATAAAATGTATTTTTGTATTGGAATTTTCAAATATTAACAGAACAATCTTAAAACATAATAATATTTATTTATTTGCATATAAATGCTAATAAGAGCTTTTTTTACAGACAGGATAAAAGATTTAAAACAAAAATGAATAGTATATAAAAATAAATTACAGTATCATATATAAGTTAAAATAAAGTAAGGTGTAGGAAGCAATCATTTATTTGTTACTATATAAGGTCGCTCCTGAACAAGCCTAACAATATTATAACATAAAAATATTATAAATATAATATTTATATATTTTTTAAATTTGCATTGAACTTTATAGTTTCTCTTCTGAATATAATAATTGATAAGTATAACTGTAGATGTATATCATATAATGTTTTGTGTAATATCAGAGAGTTGAAATAAAATAATTCAATAATCAAATAATAATCGTTGCA
>JAGTTH010006372.1:0-41732 GCA_022606485.1 Agraylea sexmaculata | reverse complement strand
TAATAATCAGTATTTACCTCACAATGCAGGAAATCACAGTAAACCTGCATCAAGACAATCGATGGGGATTTTATTTATATTATTCCCGATCTCCCACTCTTAATAATTATTTTTTTTTTTACTTGAGCGGGATTTCAACCCATGACCACGGTATTTTTAACCACTAGCCTAATAGTGTAATTTTGAAGAATTGGTAACATCTCTATCTCAAACTTCACACCAAACATTTGAATTTACTTACTCTATGCAATTTTAACTTCTATTATTATTGCGTTCTTTGATAATGATATATTCTAAAAATATATATCGACATATGTAATCTTTCGTCAAATTAACAAAAAAAGCAGTTTGACTTTAAACTACACGTTTATTAATATTATAAAGCGTTGGATTTTGTACATATGTTGTACCAATAACAATAATTTTATTTTAAAGAAATATAGAACCTGAGAACTTTCGATTACTAACGTGTAGTCATCTTCAGAGACTAAATGATTCTTGATGACTAAATCTTTTGATAATAGAATCATTTAGTCTCTGAAGACGAATGACTACAAGATAGTAGTCGAAGGAAATTATACTCTTTGATAAAATTACTGTGGAAATAACAATTTCACCAAGAACACTATCAACAATAATTTTATTGCTGTCTAGGGTCTTTTGCCCAGACTCAACTAGTCATTTTTAAGACTTTTGAATCTTTAATGATAAGATTTTTAAATAAATGGATTCCTATATAATAGATACTATTACCCACCGCCACCCAGTAGATGTGAAACCATATTATGAAAACGTTTTTGCCTTCAATATAGGATAGTGTAACGATTATTGAGTAAGGTGACCGTCACTCTAGGGTTATCCACTACTATAAAGCTACAAGTACTTGGACACTTGTACGAAGAGAGTCATTAGATATTTTTTCAGTGGGAAATTGCAAGTAGTATAGCAGGAAGTGGGCATGTAAAACATATTATACTCGCCACATTCTCGAACAAACACTCGCACGATAAAAGCACTTTTATGTATTTTCACACGACAAAGTATCCCCAATAACACCGTGTCACAATCCTAGACTATTTTACTATCGGTTTACTAACTGTTCTATCTGATGCCGATATGAATCTGAACAACAATGATTTGCATTCATATTTTGTCGGTCTATAATAGACATTCCAACATTTGAGTGACATAATAACGACATTATGTGGGACACGCCGTTGTTATTTCATTCATACACACACAGAAACAATTCTATAGGTCTCTGCAATATAATTATAATAATTGTATTTTTTTCATGTAAAATAAACAACTATTGTTCAAATAGTAGTAGAATTTAAAAAAATACATACAAATTATCATGCAGTTTTAGATTTTGCGATGTTTAAATATTTGTTTCCACTGTTTATTATATAAATTTGTAATAATACGTTTGAATCTTTCTCGAATTAAAAAATAAAATAAATTCGATCACCCATTACGATCCACAAATATCCATGAAATATTCTCAATATTCATAGTCCTATTCTGATTTCCTGGATATTAAAGTTAAAGAGCGTACATATCGGTAACAAATCGTCAACAGGTTAAAGTGATTACGATAACACACATAGAAACTTACTGTTATTAAACTGCATTGAACCAGGGGTTAAGAACTTTAATTCAATGCGGTGAAATAGATTTTTACAATCATATAAATAAATCCAAATAATAAGCCTTTTGTATAACTTAGGTATAGTTATAATCATCAGTTTTTTTTTAAATATATTAATGTATCTGAGAATAAGATTATAACAATTAGCTATTAAAAATGATTCATTGATAAAATTATTATAATTTTTTTTTTCTTATTTCATTTCAGAATCCACACTATCAGGGTGAATTTTATGATCGCATACTGCGTTTCGGTAAGTGCACATTCTATCTTGATAAAAAAAACTTATTAATTATTTGTGTAGCCCAGAGATAGTTTACTTATGAATCGCGTGTTCCTATTAGTGTTAATAATAATTTAAAAAAATAATATATTATACCTTATATGCAGGTTATTGTTTCTTCGTGCATTTGTGTTAGCATGCCCAATTATAATATATTTATTTATTATGTCTCGATCATTTTAATTAGTTGCTCCCCTAACTAATGATGTTTAATAATTGCCTGCAAAAAATATATTAGCAAGCCATATGGATGTATAAATATCAAGATGACGAACCAAGCAGATGCATGTAATCAAGTAATTAACAGTGATGTACACGTCTATAGAGAATTCGGATGAACTGACGTTTAACATGAGCTACTTGACTTTACGATTTATATGAATTTCATGTTATATTTGTACATACCGTATCATCAAGCTGTGTCAAAATTAAAGCCGATGTTTAGATTGAAGCCATTAAGTTGCACTCGACAAGCCGAAGCAACGATTTTGTCACGAAATGTCACTCCAGTGGATAGGGAAATATAGCAGTTTTATTTTAGCTTAAGGTTGTTGTTAGAATCAAAATTTGACGAGCCAAATTTTGAAGAAACGCATTTTGCGCGTAAATCGCCGAGTGACTCGCGCTCGAAATTTAACTTGCGTTAAAGAAATCGGCCCTTAGTAAAACTCGTCTACTTGATATTTATACTCCGCCATCTTGATATTTATACATCCAGATGTATGTCCTCCTAATATATCGGTGGTATCGATCAAACTTGTTTTGAGAGGTTGAATATGCAATTAATTTATGAATGTCGAATAAAATGTAGGTAATCGAAAATCACCCTCATGTAGGCACAATTTGAAGCCAAATGGTGTTAGTAAAATATAGGGTGTCATCGTGTTATAAATATATGTTATCCAGTAACATATCAATTAGGGTTTTGACCAGGAGCGGTGGTCGTTCATGCGGGTCCATTCACCGCTATCATCGCCATCCGTGACCAACTCGAAATATATTTGTTAGATCAAATATTAAACTACACACAGGATGATAACTATCATTGGAAACATCTCCTGTAAACGGGATATAACACTGTGTTTGTTTGAAAGTCTTTTCAGAAGCGACGCAACGCCAACAATATGCATAAACTAAACGTGACCCCGTCGATGAATTTATAGCGTCGTTATTGAATACACAAACGCCGAGTTCTTTTGTATAATTTTTTTTACACATTTTCAACGCCATTTACGATAATCTATTGTGTCGGTTATATTGAAATCCTATTTCTTTCATAGGAAACCGAGTGGACTTGGCACTTCATGGTGAAATCGGCTTTCTCGCAGGCACAAAAAAGTGTACCGTCAAAGGTCGCCACATCAAATCGACTATAAAGAGTTTGTATCATCCGTCAATTGAGTTTCTGAATTTTTAAATGGGGTAGCAACTGTAATATAAGCATGACATGCACATTATTGTCGTAGTAAGTGTGCCAATGATTGAGCAATGTATTTCACGAAATCTTGATAATTTGCTCGTTTTAAATGGGAATCTCTACACGTACAACAACCGTCGACGGTTTTAAGTGGCATTTTCTTTGTGTTGTACAGTTATGAAGACACACAATTATGATAATAAAAATGCGCCACTCGTTTTGTCGGCTTATGAATACGTTTTTTTGTCACTTTGCACTGTCTTTGGTTCTGTTCTGTGTGATATAGGTAGAAAGTAAAATTACCGTGAAGTCATGAATAAAAGATATGATGGACTTTGGCAGGTGGTGCGAACTACAGAACGCGTTTTTGACATATGTCGATAATAATCGTCAGTTACGCTTTTACCGTTTACTTTTATACTCTACAATGTATTTTGGAAACGGGCATGACCTCCAAATAACAACCACATCAATCTTTCTATAAATTCACACGGATGAATCATCTGAGCAAAATAAGTTCATCTACATTTTAAAGCTTCATACATTTTAATCAAACCTCTCCCAAGAGGGTGATAAAACAGGTTTTCAATTGCTCACAATCGTAGAGCACTGCATGGCTAATATTTTTATTCTATTCGAATTTTCTGATTTTAAAATTGGTAATGTATGCTTAAATTAATGCACTAAATATGTGATTCTGGTAATTGAGGATATATTTAATACACTTTTAATATTTTAAACTTTTTTATTTATTGTCATTGGCAGACATTTTCATGGGAAAAATTACATTATTAATTTTCGTCTTTTTTACTATCTACATTATTTTGACAAATTGAATGAATTAAAGACGACTCGAAACGATCGATTGAAATTTCAAAATTTATCTTTAAAATGTTTTCTTTCAATCAATTTATTGGTGAATCTGAGTTATTGTAAATAAACTTCGGCTAAGAGTTTGAAAAAAAGCAGGTTCTCAATTGAGCACTGTGTTATGGTATTTGAATTTTCTTGATATTATGATAACTATACATGTTTACCAGAATAACATATCAGAAATGTTTGCAGAGCTCGAATATGCCAAAGAACTTGATCATACCTACATGGACTCGGGTTTGATTATAATGTACACTCATATGCTTCAATCATATTACGGAGTGTATGTGATTGGCTTTATTTGGAAATATAGCTGCAATTGAAATGGCTGAACCGTGCAATAAATAGATGATCGCAGGAATATTTTTGCGGTCGGCGGGAAATGAACCGGAGAATGGAGACGGTGCGGCGGGTGCTTTCAACTGAGACGAAAGCAGCTGATTCCATCATCACTCTGGTTTTCCCCCATGACACTAGAGTCTAACTTCAAATACTACTTTCTCGCTTTCTGTTTATTTTTTCAATATCGCAAAGTACGTGGCTATCGGCTTTTCACTCGGAACGTGATTATATAAAAAAAAAACAATCGGACACGAAACCACATCTTTAAAATGATTTTATTTAGATTGGGGTTTTTCTATTACCGTCGAAAACCACTCGATGCTCATTTTCGATTAGTGATATATTTTTTTATCATTATTTTAAGAGTCGTTCTCGGAAGCAGCGACCAACGGTTGGACAAAACCAAACGAAGCGGTGGACTTTTTCCGTTTAGATTAAAGCTTCAGATAATGAACCAGAGTCGACCGACGATAAGGAAATTCATTGTTCTCTGCTGACAATTTTATTAATTTTCAGTAACAGTATCAACAAATTGAAACGAAAGGACCCTGTCGTTTCCGGGCGACTCGATATTATCTTGCAGTTAAATTTTAAATTAAAAATAAGATCACAATCAATTGAATAAATTCGTTCTTTGTTAGTCAAACAGTAAAAGCTAATCCCGTCATTATCTACATGTATAAGAAAACCACAACGCCTTGAATAATTCGGCTTTGTATACATTCAATTATCATATCTTCGCTGCCGTCTGTGTTTTAAAAATATAGCCCTTCTTCACAGTTTTATTGTAATGTTAATTTGACTTCCCAAAATGGTATAGTAATTAGTGTGACAGTTGGAGGGGGCGGACAGGTAGTTAAACTGACTACAAAATTCACTACAATTACCCCCTTTTACTGTGTTTTCTTACTTGGATCATTGTGATCGGTGTGCTTTTATGATATTCAAACCCAGTCAGTATACAAGGTTCGTTGGAGTTCACTATCTCAAGTTGTCTAGACTTTTACGGAACACCGATTCACGTGAGTGGTTTTAGTGCTTTTTTTTCGCAGTAGGCAATTAATTATATTAAATGAAGAATGCTTGATAAGGTCTAACGCCTGCACACTTTCAGTTTGATCAGACCCCGGGAAACGTTATCACTAATATCTTGGGTCCACGCGATGATAATGACTTTATTGCGAGAAGGTTGTATGTATGCAAAAAATGCTCAAGCTTCCCACTAATAACTTCAAGAAAAAGATCGCGTGCACCGACGAATGCTAATCGAGTTTGCGTATTCATTATTATTAAGAATGCTTTCATAGATTTTATACAAGCGAATATATCTTATGTTGGCAGCTTTTTCCATACATAACTCCAAGCAACACATGCAACTTTACGTGTAGGTATAATTTAATATGTGGTCACCCCGCAACGGTCTAACTGATAATTCATATCATCTGTACACGTACCAATTATTTAAAATTAACAATAACGTGAGCTGCTTTATGTAAAAAAATATTTAGGCCTGCCAATCCGTTGTATGATTATTAGTAAAGCTTGGGATTCCTAGGCGTGCGTCGCGTCACCGTAAAGACGGTAATAGAGTTGTTTTGCTGTACTTTTGATCGTTTTTTTTTTGTTAATTGGTGCCTCGCCCGAGGCTCATAAAAAGCATTAACTAACACAAAACATCATAAGTGTAGCTATATAACTCTACTATCGTATTTACGGTGACGTATGCCTGGGAATCCATTACTTAACGGGTGGAGCAAAAGTCCCGCTACCATTTTGATTGCGCGCCATCTTGGTTATGTGACATTTAGATCAGTTTCGCTTTAAGCATTGTGTTGTGTAGACGCCCCTGATGAATATACCCCAGAAATAGTGACTAATTTCGCGAAATGGTGATTAGCATGTCCAGCCAGATCTTTTTCTTATGTAGTTTTTAAAAACAAAAAGCCTCAAAAGATTCAACATCCAAAAGACACTATTCATCACGAAATTGAAGAAATTCAGACTGAAATAGTACAGGATGTTATGAAAAAAGTCGATAGTTGCATAGTGAATCGTGGTCATCATTAAGCCGATATAATTTTCTAATCATAACGAAAAAAAGATCAAATACACTTTTTATGAAAACCAAACCTACTTATCTCTTCTTTGAAAGTTATTAAAATACTTAACGGCACAAAATAACCAACCTCAAAATTGATAGACTTGTTCCCCATACGTCGTAAAACTAGTGATTACAATCAATAAACAGATGTTTTTGAAGGACTTTTTACCAGAAGGTATTAATGGATGAATTAATTATTTTGATAATTCAGATCATATCTGTCTTTACATTTTAATTAAACGGAAAAATTAGCATTTGTATTGCATGTTCGCGCCGCTATTAAGCCGTTATTTAAATTTGTGGAAATCTTTCAGACAGAAAAAATATCAACCAATAATAATAAATCTTATCATACACATATATTTGAAATTTCTAAATGCTTTTTATTACAACTGGGCGAATCCAATTAAAAATACCGTGTAATTGTTGTTTCCCGCTCATTATCTCTACCTGTTAAAGAAACGAACGAACATCGATACGAGAAGTGAAGAGAAAAAAAATAATGATCAAAATTACATTTCGGAACGAACAGTTCAATTCGAGCGCAAAATCACCGACGCGTGAATAGTTCGCGCCAAAAGCGGCCAATGAAAACGATCCAAATTTGCGCGAAACAGATCGTGGCGCCAACAAAAGATTCATTCATTGAAATTATTCAACAAGCTAGTTTGTTAATTCATATTCATATACATATTATTATAAGAATGGGGAATGGCAGTGATTGTGTCTGGTGATTTTATCTTTAATACTAATCTACATCGTATTACTATGTGAACAATCGCACGACTCATTTATGAGTCAGAGGCGTATTCCCTTATTTTTTCACTATTTCATTTTTATTAGGAAAAAATTAATAAAATGCAATCTATGTTACAGACGGATTAGAAAAGAAAAAAAATACAATAAGACATGAATGACACAACATTAAATTAGGATAATACCATTTTAAATAACTATAAACAACGGACAAAGGAAAAAGTACATGAGAATAATTAAAAATGAAACTAGCAGATTTGGACCATAAAACAGCTTTCAATAAATTCTTCGTAGTACGCTATTTGATTATTAATTAAAAAACATATAATAACATACTACTAAGGTATTGCAGGAATTCCCTGAAAAACAAGAAAAAAAAATAATAATTGAAAATAACTATAGTACTCTTTCACATTAAGTCGAGTTCCCATTACAGTTTAACTGAACGTGTGTGGTTCGCCTTACATTATTTTTTATTATTTAAAATATTCTGTAAAATCATCATTGTTTGGCATCATTTATTTATATACGCTTCGTGGGACTTTTTGAGAAGATTTTTTATACACAACAACGTGTTAATTCATTATCTGTCGGTGATCTTAACTATTACTAGTTACAAAGGTCACCGACTTAATAATCAGTATTTACCTTACAATACAGGAAATCAGAGTAAACCTCGATGAAGACGATCGATCGGGATTTTATTAATATTATTTCCGATCTCCCAGTCGTAATAACCGATCAAATCATTTTTTATTTGACTGGGATTTTAACCCATAACCACAGTATTTGTAACCCTAATCCTCCTCCGAGCTATCCTTATCTTAACTGGATTTTAATAAAACTGTTTAATTGTTACAATTTATAAATCTATTTAAATTTACTGGTATTTTAATCCATGACCACATTATTTGTATTCCGTGGGCAATTACGCTGTCAATTGTGTACAAAATTCGATTGCCTTATTTAGTATTTTGAAACATGTAAAGAGCAGACAAAGAAGTTGTTTATGTATTTGAGGCGATCAGACTTAAATTATGAATTGAAAGATTTTCGTGTGAGATGTCTGATTAATGTGAAGATACACGAATTGCCTTATCGATGATTTACTTTTATAAATTTAGTATCCAGTATCGGTTTTTGTAGCGGATAATTATGTCTAGAAATGCCTAATCCGGCTCTGGCGGTCATCCGTTCATAAACCTCGGTTCATACAGTTTCCGGCGCGATGCAAAGACACAGACTTGTATTATCTCAGACGCTTCATTGTTGGCGATTTGTTTTATTTTTATTTTTATCTGCCTGATCCATGTGTCTGACTCTTTCTCACATAGTCAACGAACGAGTGAATCGGTTATTTTGTACACAAACATTCAATTAATTCCCAACCACTTCCTGCGGCCGACTAAAGCGAATGTGCGTGTGTTTGTGTGCGTGTGACTCGACGGTTTCATTCATTAAAACGGTGGTTTGCTTCATTCATCCTTATTCGAAATACCGCAATTTTGATTCGTCCAAATCGTACAAAAAATACGATTACGACTGAAGACTTTCAATCTTAATATATGTGAGTTTAGTCGATAATAAGTGGATGATAAATATCAAGATGGGCGCACAAAGCAGATGAGTGAGACAGAAGCAACACAAATTGTCTCACTCGGGCTCATCTACTAGGTTCCTCATCTTGATATTTATATAATACATATAGTTGACTGGCATGGTAATTCCATTTAGATAACAAGGATGCTCATGCCATTTGATCGATACATAAGTTAACTATCCTATGTATATTGGCAAAATATTACAGAGAAAGTTGTAAGTCATTAAAATGCTAATTTTGTAACTTCAAAATGTCAAAGTTAGTGCTACAAAATCGTGTTTCTTTTTTATTGTTTAAAAAATAGTTTTTTCACATGATCACATTTTTCTTCCTAATTAATCTCTGATATTTTATATCAACAACATATATATTTATTATAAAATAATTCATCATTAGCTCTTATATGTATGTATTTCATCAAAAATTTGGTACCTATCGATTGTTTATTTTATTAAAAAATATATATAAAATTCTCAACATGGTGATTTCCGTATTATTATATATTTTTTATATTAATTTCTCTTGGGATCAGTTCGGTTGTTTGTGTCTATATTAACAAATCCTTTTTATTTATCACTATAATAAAATTATTCTTCATATTATGTAGACAATCATTCACACAGGGACTTCTACAATACATTTGTGGTTACTTAAATGATGATTTATTACCGTTTACCATCGTTCAAATAAATCAATTATCAAGTGTTCAATTAAGACCAGTTATATTAACACTCGTATAATATGTAAATTAACCAACCCCATGTAAACGATACGCTAATAGGACGATTTGTGTATTTTTATCACGCCGACTATTTATAGTTTTCAATATGCTAATTGTTGAAAAGACTGTACAAATTATCGAATATAATTTAACAGTTAGGTTCATTGTCTTGTAAGCACACAAAAAAAATATTGTGAAAATAATTTCAGGTTATAACCTAAGAATGCCTAAATTTTAACCAACAGTGTGTCATTTCACTATTTTGATAAAATAATATTCCCAGTTTTACTCTGACTTTATTTTGTTTCTAAATTTACCTAAAATTCATTTGCAATAAAAATATACAATTAACTTTATACTGTGTAATTTCTTACTAAATTAATAGTATAAAAATACATTTATAGTATTACAGTTTCTTTATTTAATTTTACATTGTTTGAGTAATTTATATTATGAATTAGTCTTAGGTGTACAGAATATATATAAAAAATTACCTATAACTAACATGGGAATATTAATAATTTTTATTTTACATGAGAGCTACCTAATATTAAATAATAAAAAGTATGGGGAAAAAAATAAAAATTCATTGACAGACATTAGGACAAGAATTGACTCTAAATTAACAAAAATATTATAAAAAAAATACATTTATAACAAATAATCATTAGGTTATCTGAAGATATTAGACCCAATTCCAACATTTGGTTTACAAACTTTTCAAACCTAGTTCTGGTAAAACATATATACATTTCAGATTAAAATTACCAATCTTCTAATTCTCAACATGATTAATCTGAATATTGGTCGGAATGTGTTTGATATTTGTTCATGGATTAATAAACTATCCTGTAATTATTACAATTGAAGTTTTCAGTGGTGTTTTTAATGTTTACTTATTGAATTTTTTGAATAGAAGATTGTGTAAACGTCACTCAATAAAGCGTCGGTCTTCAATAAGGATCGATTACAGAAATTTATATTAGTATAATATCCAATTTAAGAGAGTGAACGTAGTGCAGTTTATTAGGGCTTTAACATTAGGTTGGGTTAAAGAGCAGGAGGGATAATATCGGAAATACTATCCAGCAAGCCTGTGGGTAAGAGAAGGCAGGGTAGACCTAGGCTAAGATAAGGTAGTTACGAGTTTAGGAAATAATAACTGGAGGAAGATGCTGGTGCGGGAAGCCTTGGTTCATCACTGAACTGGAGTGCTTATGATGATGATGATAATATCCAATTTAAAAATGTTATAATAGAAGCAGTTGATTGTGCGAATGCTTATAATTGAGCGGTGGCGGAGATGAGCCGCTGTTGAGCTAGCTGTGTTTGTATTTCTGGATAGAGATCAAAGGGAAAGTGGGTTGATGATTATTTAGATAGTAAGGTGTTGTCTTTCTTTATAGTGTTGTCTTAATGCCCCTTAACATCCTGTGGGTTGTCTTCTTCCTGTGGTTGTCGCGTGTCGTCCGGTGTTGCTAATGACCGCAGGAAGGAAGTCTCAATCAAACGGGAGTGTCGTTGGCGCACACTATCTTTGCTCTAATGTAAATTAAATTGCAAACTGCTCCATAAATATTACCCCACGCTCTTATTGTACTAAAACAACCCGTATACTCGAATTACATGGACAGTGAAATTATACATTGACAGAAGCTAACTAAATAAGGGCCGGTTTCTTCAACTAGTGTTAAATCTCGAGCTCGTGTTTTCTCGGCAATTTACCCGCCAAATGCGTTTCTCCAACTGTCAAATTCTAGCTCGGCAATATCGGCGTGCTATAGCTAAATCTTCTGGTTCGATTCTTGGCGCTGACAAAATCGGTGTCCACTGGAGTCACTTGGTAGATCTACTAGATCTGAAGGACTCATTGCTGTGTGGTAGCCTGGGAAACCACCTCTACTATATTCTCTCGTAAAGGCCACAGTGGCCTGGCCAATCCCTCACGGTGTTTTTTAAATCTCGAGCTCGTGCTATATTTCCCCCTCCATTCTAGTTTCGTCGCTTCGACTCGAGTCGCCTGTATACAAGTTCTCTTGAATGCTTGTGATACAAACATCGGAACCGCTCGGCTATAGCTTAAGTATCGTTTCAAGAAACGGAATATTTGTATATGATACGAGATTCGTACAATATGTTGCCACGTACCACACGATTTAACAGGGGTTGAAGAAACCGGCCCTAGGTTGACAATGCAAATGTAAACAAACTCTCTGATTGGCACCTGCGTTCGATTCCATTCTCTCATTGGAGGGATTTCAGAAACAAAAGATTCTGCTTTTAGGTGTGCAATTACTATTTGTTTACATTTTTTATAATATTCGAATGTTTTATTTATTCTATATGTATGTATACGCCCCGACGAGTTTTTTTTTTAATGTTGTATTGATCTATTACAACTCGATTCAGGTTTACTCTGTTTTTCTGGATTATAAGGTAAATACTGAGGCGATTATTGATTCGATGACTTCCAAACCTTCCCAAAAAGTCCCTGGGGGCGTCTATAAATAAATAAATCCACATTATTTGAGATATTACACAAAATTTGTTTCAAAATTCTCTTTCAATAAAAATAATGCTCTACTTATGGAGGAAGAGTTTCATGATAATAAGCAATTCAACAATCTTATTTAAAATGATGTTTATTTTTTCTACAAAAAAATATCAAAAAGCATTATTCAGTTCTTCAAAATTGTACTAAAAACAGCTTTCCCATAATAAAACAAATACACCCGTACAGAATGTGACTCCTTTTATATTTACGGTGTGAATTACTGTTTTTAATATTTTTTCCACAAGTAACGCGATAAGGTTGCTGTTTCAGCTAATTTGCACATCTGGAGAATATCTCACAGCAAATAATCATCTTATCATTATCATTTGTGGAATTCGCTTTAAATTGACCGTGTTATTTGTTCGGAGACTAAACAAGACATCAAAGTGGGCGCCCGTTTCGTCATTGTCTTGTCTCATGTAAATATGGCCAATGGATCACCATATTTGTTATTATTTATACATGCATTATTCACCATATTGCTATGTCAAGAATCATATTTTATAAAATACCACGGCTAACATATTTATTATTAATAAATTTGGGTAATTGATACCTTATTTACCTCGTTTCGATCAGGAATTCAAAAATAAAAACATATTGTATAATGAATGTAAGATTTTTTTAATATATTTTATTTATAGAAGATGCCGTCTGAAATACTTACCGCAAATATAATTTTACAGTGCGACAAATCACCGCAATTCACGGTAAATTAAATCGCATGTCTCAATTATAAACAACTGACATAGCGTGCAATGGTACTCTTTATTTTCTTATGTTTATAGAGCAAATATCAAATTAAAGATATGGTCAGAGGGGAGATTCACCTAATTATATCACAAATAAATTATTTCGCGTCTGTCTTGAATTTGTTCCACAATCATTAGAAACAATGAAGGCATGCTGCTGTTAAAAATTAAAGATTTCCAAAAGAAATAAGATTTTTAATAATTGTAGATTAAGGTGTCGCATCAGATCAGGCCAACCCCAAAAAAGTTAGTTGATCGTAGTGTGTGTTTATTTTTTATTATTAGTTATCCGAACTATGCTATAAAGATTTTTTACCATATCTACATATTTTAATCAGTATTGGGCGGTTTCTTCATACAGTGAGCTACCTAACTCGAGAGTTATCGGTTTATTGCAATTAATTGTTGACATTTGACATTATTAAAATAAATATAATGCCCCGTACATGCACTCGCAAATTTTAGTGAATAACGAGAGTTGGATGACATATTCGCCAACATTTGCCTTGATTTGTCGAATGTGTGGTGATTTTTTACTAAATGAAATCAAATCCTTCGAATACTGATTATCGGATTCGCATAACGCCTAATATTGCAATTATTTAATGGACTATTAGACGGAACGATGAGATTTACTCATTATATAAGAGCGTGAACGTAGTGCAGTTTATTAGGGCTTTAACATTAGGTTGGGTTAAAGAGCAGGAGGGATAGTATCGGAAATACTATCCAGCAAGCCTATGGGTAAGAGAAGGCAGGGTAGACCTAGGCTAAGGTGGGCGGACGAGTTCTATAAGGTAGTTAGGAGTTTAGGTATTAATAACTGGAGGAGCATTAAGTGGAAGATGCTGATGTGGGAAGTCTTGGTTCATCATTGAACTGAATATTATTTAATAATATTAAATTGGATCCTCGCGAACATTCGCACGAATGCATTCGCGCGGGTGTGTGGATGTGGATAAGGCAGCTTCAGATCAATACTTTATTTTTTAAATATAAATATCGTGACGCCTTCCCTATTGACGGGAGTCCCTTTATAAGGGGTTGGCCAGGCCACCTTGGCCTTTACGGGAGAATATAGTAGAGATGGTTTCCCAGGCCACCACACAGCAATGAGTACTTAAGATCTAGTTTGCTAAGCTAGATCTACCAAGTGACTCCGGTGCCGTGAATCGAACCCGGGAGTATTCACTCACGAATCCGTTACACTAACCACTCGGCCACAAGGGGATTTTTATTTTTTTGCAATTAAATCCATATAAAATCCACTATATATTATTGGGTATTACCAAACCGCGATTGAAAATAGCAAAAGCGCTTTAGTGGCTAGATGGGCTGTATTAGGGTCACGATTGGAATGTTACCAATTGCTTTGATATCCCAAACGGTGTATTTAAAAATATACTCGTGCTTGTGTGCTTTTTTCTCTAGCTCGTTCTTCTAAATTCTTGGCTCGAATACCGCCGTCTTAATAATATAGGGAATTTATTTATGCGTCCGCGTGTAGGAGTCACCGGACTGAAAAACGACTTCACCACGTGCGACCAAAAAAAAAAAAAAAAACAACATTTTCCATCAAGTACGTGTTTCATCATATTCCCATTCCCGGCTATATTGGGTCATAAGAATCTAAATCTGATCACTCATCGGTTAAATATAAAATTTATAAATATTTTCTTCGGTACCTAAACGACATCCTGAGTCATTAGTGTGTCAACCAATGTTTTATTTAAAAACACACCTTGGCAGAGTATTTTGTCTAAAAATATCACTAATTATATTTGTATTTTACAGGTTGTTGGCACTTTTGCATCGACATTCTCATTGTGAGTATTACATTATTATAATATATTTATTAGCGTTTATATATTTTGCGTTATTTAACTGCGAAGAAAATAAATAGATTAACTCATCGCAAAATGAGTTTATTCTGATTTCCTGACATAAAAAACTGTATAAATTCGTCCATAAGAGACATCCTTAATTATTATGAACTAGATTTTTTACTTGTAATGTTAAAAAATAATGTTAGAATGTTAAAATTGGTACATGGGTATCAATTTTATTTAAAAAAAAACAAATTCTGATTAAACTATTACAGTTACACACTTAATAATCTCCACAGTATTCACCTGTACAATCCAGGAAATCAGAGTAAAGCTGGATTATTAGTATTATTCCCGATCGTTCTATCTGAGCAAATATTTATTTTGATGTATTAAAAATTAATTAAATTATAACGAATATAAAAAATGAAACACTCGCATCGTCTTTATAGAAGACGTTATAAAGGATTTAAAAATTAATTAATATGAAATATTTCCTTCGTTGTCATATAATATGTATTTCATTCGAACATTGCTCAGATCCATAAGGTCTTAAAAGCACACAATTTTAATACTTTTACTTTTTTACACGCTTGGTTTATTATATGTAGAATTATTATATAGAATTATTTATCATATGAATTTTCTAGAAGTATCTTCGAAGTGCTATGGCGACAGGAAATCCAGGTCGCGAAAATCAACACGAACACACGTGCCTCAATGCACATATATATATATATATATATATATATATATATATATATATATATATATATATATATATATATATACATACACATATATATATATATATATATATATATATACATACATATATATATATATATATATATATATATATATATATATATATATATATATATATATATATATATATATACACACATTCAAGTCTCCTTACTCAAAATGGTCCACTTCCGGTCATATGACGTCACATCCCATTCATATAATCACACACACCTACACAAATGAGGTCGTTGCACACTCTGTGTGTGTGTGTGTGTGTGTGTGTGTGTGTGTGTGTGTGTGTGTGTGTGTGTGTGTGTGTGTGTGTGTGTGTGTGTGTGTGTGTGTAGGTGTAGGTGTATTTATGAATGAGTAGGTTTGTGAGAGACGTACAAGTCTCGTGTTCGTGTTCTGAGCTCCACAAGAATATTAAATTATATGGATAATATTATATTTGTTATAATTTCATTAAGCTTTAATTCGGATACATACATTATTGTATAAATATTTCAGTCTTAGTTATTGTATCGACACTGGGAACCTAGAAGTTCTTAAGCGGGATTCGAACAACTTTACAGTAGAGTCGTTTAAAGTTATTTTTAGACGATAAAAATCATAACTTTACTCCTATTTGAAGATGTTAAAATAATAATTAATGTTTCTTAATCAATTATATTGAAAATAATGACTGACCATTTGACGCAGAAAAAAAGCGATATCAGTGGTGGACTTTAAATAACTGAGAATATTTTAGGGGGTCGTAGGGTATCGTAAGAATAATCGAAAAAAAATTAAATATATTTTTTATTTATTAATATAAAAAAAAAAATAATTACGTATAACAGACACAATATATACGTAACAGTCACTACTAAGTACTTCAGAGAAACAGCTGATTTCAGGATGGTCGCCCAAACTCGATTCTAAAAGCACTCTTTATTTATAATATTCAATTATACAAAATGTACTTTTCCTTTCCAGCGTCGATATAAACAAAAATGTGTGTAAATTATCCCAAACACAACCTTGAATTTAATTATGCATCAAATAATAGGTAATATTAATTTGTTGGGTGTAAAATATTCTCATACACGTTTTCATTATTTTTCAGTGATTTTCTAACGATCAATGGAGTTTTTTTATATTAATATTTTATGCGGTGGATTTATTCGTTCACACAAGTTTTTATCGGGTTCTGGGATTTTACAGGAAGCAATTTTAATTAACATATCCGCGAACTGACTTCCTCCGCCAAACACACACATCCCGCTTACTCACCCACAGCACACTTATATTACCAAAATATTGTATATTTATAAATTATAAGGTTGTGGGAACAGTGTCACTATCGATATATCGAATGAGAATAAAATAAACGACGGCTTACTACGTATCCGGATATTGTGTGTATAAGAATTTCGATTTCCGTTGACTTATCTGTATGAATGGAGTCCTTTTACGGGACATCACGTAGTGCGTAAAAAGGATATAGGCCTACGAACGTAGAACCTTATACAAATTAATGAATGAAACCCTCTAATATGGCGGTGGGGGCCCATTCATAAAATTCCGGCCCAAACAGGCGATCAATGAACCCCGCTCGTCGAAAAAGATCTTCACATCATCGAGATAATATGTAATTGTTTTTCAATATATTTTTATACAAATGTGAATGTGTTTTCTGGGTTGAGCCAATCTATTTGTGTCTTGTGTAGACAAAACTTCCTTATGTACAAGAGGAGGGAGGTTAGTTTTATTTTAGTGTTGTTCCTCGGATACATAATTATATATTTAAATACATAATAATATAATGTAACTGCTTCTGGGAAGACGAGTTCCTTCCGCATGTCCTATTGTCGTTTTGTCGTTGTGCAACAAGTCGACAGGAAATCTCTTCTCCAACTCCACAAATAGCCTCGCCAGACAATCTATTGTCTGCCACACTCCTATATATCGTATATATTTATAATAACTCAGAAACCCAATAAAAATAGTTGATAATTTTTGAAATATATAAAAAAGAAGTGTTAGTTATCGTTAACCAATTGTAAGTAATCAAATCGTTGACCCCTTTGATTGTGCGTCGGTCTTTTTAAATACAATTTTTTTCTAGAATTACGTAAGAAAAACGTATATTTTTATCGTCAAAGTGAAATTCCCATTTACGATATTTAATAATCAAATATTAAAACTTCGATTTAAGAGAATCTGGTATGTATTACAAATATTTGAAAAAATAAAAACTGCATTTGGGATCTTTTAGTTCTGAACGTCTCAATGTTTTTATAATTAGATCGATTGATTTTTTTCGATCACTAAAACAAAAAAAAATGTTTAAGAGAACCATTCGAATCGATCAATGATAATGATATTTATAATGAATTAAGTAATATTTTTTATTAAATATAGTCTATAAATTTTTGATGTTTGTGGAGCATTTTTCAGAATCAAGTAAAAAATCCTGTCAAATACATTTTTTATGATAATATCGCTGATATTATAATGTGTTAAACACCCAATCACAGTGATTCGCGGTATTTTGGATCATATTTACGACGTGAAAAAATAAAACATACATATAATGATGTCATCCTAAAAGATGAATAAATTCACGTTAATGTTTTTTTTTAAATTTGGTTATTTAATAGTAAATGCGTCATGTTATTACGTCGTATGTCTCTCTCGTTTGTATTAACACGTGTAAAAACAATAAAGGGATGATCGTGTCTCTTTGTTTTAATAAAACATAATAAAAAAACAGAGATAATTGAATGGGCATAGTTTTGTAAAGAGTTCTTCGAATTCACGCGTTGTTTGTCGGATTGGACACGTGAAAAGAATATTCTTGGTCACCTGGTGTTTGTTCCTTTTTCTTATGGGAAATTCACACGAAATTCATGTGAAGCTATATGACGACCGAATCGTTTTATTATTGTTTTTATAATTTCTTGCTGTTATTATTGCCATTGTTCGGATTCACGAGTCGGCGACTATTTGATGACTTATTTTTAATTAGACTAGAGTTTTTTTTGCACCGCTGGGTTATATTATTAATAATAAAAAACAATGGAATGAATCTATTTGCGATGTTAGATAGATGTAGAAGATTGCATAGTGATGGTATTTAAAGGTGTCTGGGCCGACGCCTGGTACTCTTCTATAAATGTTACAGACGGCGTCGCGACGCTTAACTATATTCACAAGGGCACTGACTTGCGCAATACTAATTTAACATTATTACTGAACCAGACACTTATGTAATATCTGGATATGTGGCTAGAATCGATTAAATAATTCCCTCATATATTGCACTTCAAAATTCTTAAGTTATATTTATTATCACAAACCCTTATTGTTGCCTTTGCACGTTTTTGTCACAAAGTCAAATTATTTTAACTTATGACTATCAATATTTTTTTATATTATAATATATCGTTCAGGTATAAACAGTATCATGGGTGATCTCTTTTCCACCAATCCTGCCTACCAGGCTTGTAACCTTACATAGAAACATATTTAAAAAATGCCTCATACACTTTGTTTCACTTAATTTTATTTTTTATACAACATGTTTTTAATTGAACTTCAACAAATTAAATGCTTTCTTGTAATGGCAATGCTATCACAAAAAAATAATTTATCGCGCCTCAAACAATATTTTGTTTTACAAAAAAAATATTTTATTATAAAAGCCTACTTATTTATTTTATGCATGATAAAATTGTCTGTTCTTTTAGAACTTATATGAACTTATATGAAGCGAGTGTTCCATTTTAATTTTAAAATATGATATAAATTGAGTGACGTTTAATGTCCGGCCAAACAGAATGCGAAATCCGTTTGCAGAGAACTGTCAACGGGTGGAAATATTATGTCCCCGTGTGCGCGCAATTTGGTGAATTCATTTAATCCATAGATATGGCATTGCATATAAATAATTCGAGCAATTTCGTGTAAAACCCGTATATTGTTTTACTCTTCTCTCCTATTCGATAAAGGCATGAGTGTGTCTCCCTCACTCAACACATTTCTAGTGACCACTGAGAGTGGTTGTGACAATATTTTTGTAATAATATTTTAAACATGTTAAAGAAGTAGTCTTTGGTAAAAAACTAAGCCTAGATATATTTGAGTCCATATGACATGTAGTAACAATGCATTTACCCGTTTTACTGTGAAATATAACTGAAGATATGAAGAGAGATGTTTACAGTATAATGTTTGCCAGGTAACTCATGTTTTTGGCCACTTGATGTACTTACGCATTTGGCCACTCGTGCGATATCTTATGGATATATCTATGGGATACGGTGAATTTCATAGGTTTTTTTCGCATTGTGTTGGTGTATTTATTTAGATTGTTTAATGTTTGTGTGATTATTTATAGCAATGGTGGAATGGCATGTATTCCTGAGAGATGATAAGATGGTAATGGTGACCGCCGGTGTGTTGCCGTGCGACTAGTGGCATGAGGTCTGTCCCACGCTCCTCTTCCCTCCCACCATCACTATCATCATCATCAGCATCAGCATCATCACCTCTCAACACATATTCTTATAACAGACTCACTCCTCAGTCTTCCTGGACCTCCACTAGTTCCACATTCCTATTTCACAATTAATATGCGACACGAGCCGCGCCGACAACCGTTTGCTCTTAATATTCTGGACGCTGTCTTGCTTAATTATTTTTCGTGTCTCCTCACAAACACTACAAAGAATAATCCGTTAGAATTGTATGTTTGTTAAAAAACATTAACGTAATAGCTCAGGGGATAAGACGCCTTGCTACTTCCCTATTGACGGAAGTCCCTTTATAAGGGGTTGGCCAAGTCACCGTAGCCTTTACAGTAGTAAATCGCCTAATATCGTAAGTGCAAATACATTATATGTGCTCTTAAGTCTTTATGGTACTGAGCCACATTTTCAATCTGGTAACACTGCCTGTCACGTGTCACTCGGTTTAATTATTATTTATAACATATAACAATTTACGATTAAATACCTTCTATCGACATGCACATGAAACGTGTTATTGATAATGGATGAATCTACATTAGTTGCCGGTCGATTAGGACTATTTTACTATTTCGAAAAAGTCCCATTTAATAGGTTAAATAATGATTGAAAAGCAAAATTTTTTAACGTTTCATACATGCAATATGTGGCTCAGTTGGCTTAAGAGCACACATATGTTTTTTACACATATTTTTGCACACATATTCTGCCTACTTTGCCTTACCACGATTTTTCATATCTTAGTCTCTTAAGTGGTTTCCCAGGCCACCACACAGCAAGGAGTCTTTCAGATCTTCACGAATCCGTTACACTAACCACTGAGCCACAAGGCGGCTCTGTTCACTTTTTTAAACTTTAATTAAATTATTTTTGATCAAATATAGAGTAAACGTTCAGGGGATAAGACGCCTGGCTACAAATGCTTTAATCATAGGTTCAAATCCCGCTCATGTGATTCGATTATTTTTTAGAGTAAAAATTTTCATTTTATTTTAGTATGTATACAAAATCATAAATTTTATAAAAAAAGTAATTTCTTAAATATAAACATTGTAGTTTGAATAACGAAATCAAATTATTAGTGGTTAATTTATGTAAATTATTCACAAAATTGAAATGTAAGTGCCACAATAAATGCTACCTTTTAAATTGTGTGTGCCATTTTGCCACTTTTCATAGTAATAAGTGCCACATTTTGGCGGACTCTGGTTACTACAACTGGGAGATCGGGAATAATATTAATAAACTTCCGATCTATCCTCTTGATCTAGGTTTACTCTGATTTCCTGTATTGTAAGATAAATACTGATGATTAAGTCGGTGACCTGTGTAACTAGTAATAGTTAAGATCACCGACAAACAATTAATTAACATGTTTGTTATTGTTGTTGCTATTGTGTGTATGTATTAAACTGCTTTGCGTTATTTCTTTTTTTTTGCAAATATGCGATTGATTATATTAATTATTATTATTTAAATATTCACATTGACTTGAAATTTACTTCATTTCTTTATTGATAAAATACCTTATCAATCTTCTTGTGGTGTATTTTTTGGCATGTAAATAAAATACTAACACTTTATTCTTAAAACAGTGAGCTACCTTTTTTCTACCTTACCTCATTTTTGTGCAATCTTTATGGTAAAAACCAATTCATTGCACCAAAATTAAATAATGACTGTTAAGTAAACTGCGCTTAGCTATTCCTTATCGCTCTCATATTGAAATTTTTTTTTGTATATTCACCAATCAGATGCGTTTGTTTCCAGCAAAAAATAGAAAACTCTTAATTACTTACCCAATTTTTTTTGTTTTTGCTTAAATCGATGTTTTGAAAAGGAAACAAACATTGTATTATTTAAATAGCATGAAAATATTGGTATCGGATAGACCTCAAAATTCAATTCTCATATTTATTATTTATTTACAAAAATCACCAACGAGTTGGCTCTGCCTGACTTAATAATTGCCTCACTATTTATCTTACAATCCAGGAAATCAGAGTGAATCTGGATCAATGCATTCAATTGAGACTCCCTATCATAATAACCAATCAATTTTTTTTTCGTAGGATTTTAACCTAATATTGAAACGAAAATAAGTTAATTAAAAATCTTCGCCCTTCAAGCTATAATAAAAACAGTTTCGGGTTTTCTTCTCTTTATTATTCGAATATATCAAATTATAAAAGTTTCATTTTAACCCGATTTGGGATTAGATTTACTTATGTTTCCCGACACTCGTCAAATAGAGACTTTATTTTAATATTGGCTTGAAACTAATGTTTGTAGAACAAATTTCAGACGTTAGACATACCCTTACACCTCTACACGTGTCTTGAGTTTGCCGCTTGCTCTACAGACATAGGAAACAGAGAGTACAGGTGTCTCGTATATTACGATTGTAATATTACGACACAAATGTATAGAATATTGTGGTGTACATACAATTTTCCTTTTCGGCGCGAGAAAGTGGGCTTATCGTCGATTATTGGTCGTAGCTGGAGATTGTCGTGACGTCCCACTTTCTAAACAAATATTCGGCCATCTTCAAGAAATATTTTACCACACTACTTGCCGGCTTGCATTCCGATCGGTCAGCCCTGCCTAGACTTATTATTAAGTACTTTAATATTATTATTATGTTGTGTACAGATTCCTCAAAGCCGTGGGACAGCAGTCATTCGACGGATTGGTAGCAATTGGGAGATTCTTACGACACACACCCACATTCATGAACATGTGTTGGCAATGACCATAAAAATTCCCAGCATCGATACTACTATTCTAAATTAAATAAATATATAAGTTTCGGATTAAATATCATTGACAAATTTATTTAAAAAAAAAATCAAGCCCATTCATGTAAGACCTCTTTATTATACGGTAAAATGTATTATTCTATTTGAATATTATGAAAACTGTTAAATTATATTCAAATGTAGGCAGATAATTAATTATTCATATTCACAGCATGTGCGCATTTTGAATTTACAGTTAAAAAATTAAAATGATGGGTAATCGAAGCTCGACCAAGAGGGTGAAAAAACACATTTTCAATTGCTCACAGTTGTAGAGCACTGCGCGGCTCACATTTTTATTATATTGCTTTGCGGATATCAAAAAAACAATCTTATAACATAATAAATTTAAATTACTTTATTATAAAGGTAATCGTTACAGAGCTCAAATACGTCAAAGCACTTCTCAATACACTTGAATATTTCTGGTTATTAGTTGTTCTGTTAATATTCAAGTATTATAGAATAATACAATTTGACACATTGAGCCATGTAACTCTCGAGTTATTCTTTAATTTTTGTGCAGTTAATTTGTTTTCACTGTTTTGATAATAATCATAGCTCGTCCCAGAACTGTTTTCAGTATTGGATTTATTTTTTATTGAGAAGAAAATCATGATTTATAACAAAGCAACCCATGCAGTGCTTCAATACTAAAAACAGATTTTTGTCCCCACTTTATACTGGCTATGCTAACAATTTATATTTTGGCGGTTTTACGCATTCAATTTATTTGCAAAAAATGCGTTTTATTCTGTTAGTGCATTTGTCAAATGTGTTTAGAGTAAATGTCACTGTTATAACTCCACCTAGAAACCCACAAACGTATCTGATAAGTCGAAATCGATTATGTCACCAGTCTAGGGACTTGTGATGTAGACTAATTAGATGCGTTTGCTGGTTTCTAGAAGATATTGTGAGTTTTTTGTTTCTTTTTTTATTACCCATAAAATTAAACTTAATTTCTCCCTTTAAACCTGCACTCGATCGCAATTGATAAAAACATTGTATTTTTTTTTTTAATAATTATAATTATGCGTTACTTCTGTATGGAAATATAATACATATCCATATTCATTCAAAGCGCATATGTAATATTTTGTTTATAATTAAAATGAAATTGTACAGTAACACGTGTAGTCTTGTGTTCAATTACACGTGTATAAAGGTGTCTTGATCATTGATTGCTTATTCAATTTATTATATTTTGATCAAAGGCTGTTTTGTTACTAAATCACACATTTATTGGGCGTATTTTAATTGGATTGAGTAATTTTCGTATTTGATCCAATTAAATCGAAACGATCGATTTAGATTAATACGTTTTATAGTTTGTATATTTATAATAAGATGGTTTGTTTTCAACGCATTTAGAAGATTAATATTTAAATATATAATTTCATTGTTTTTTTTAAATAGTCGTATCATAAATTATTATTTGTCAGGAAAGATGTCACACGATTTTATTATTTAATTTTCAAAATATTATCCAAATAAATATAATATTTATGTATTGGATAGCTTTTTAATCAATAAAAATATTTCAAGAACTATCGCGAAAATATAACAAAAAAAATATTTTCAGGCTTGATTTTTATAATAAATTAAAGCTTAATATATATATATCGTGACGCACTACTCCCTTTCGGGGTTGGCCCGGTCTGTTGCTGCACTCAGATTTATAAATTTACGATCTTTCTCCATTCACTCCTGTCCTTGCATATCTCCCTTGCTTCCTCTAGATTCATTATTCTAGTCATACATCTTCTTTTATTCTTGGTGCTCCTAACTGCTTTCTTCTTAAGAGCAGCACCAACCACATCCATCCACGTCTTCTTCGGTCTTCCTTTTCCTCTCTTTCCGCTAATCTCGCCCACATAAATCACCTTAGTCAGTCTTTCATCACTCATTCTCTCGACATGTCCAAACCATCGCAGAAGGTTAACCCAAACTTTGTAATTGGGGAAAAAATAATTGATAGGGTATCGCAGATATTAGAAAAAAATATACTATTTTTCCAAAACCTTACCTCCCCTTAAAATATTATTAATAATCCACCCTAATTCAGACAGTTTGGGTAATTTTCACCCTAAATTCAATTGTTTAATGTATACAGGGTGGACTTGAAATAACTGAGAGTATTTTACGGGGTGCAAGGGTAGCGCAAATATAAGCAAAAAAAATAGATAATAATTAAAAATTAAAATATAATTAATAATTTTAATAGTGCTTTTAGAATCGAGTTTGGGCCACCATCTTTCATCAGTATCTATGAAGTACTCATTAGTGACATTTTACATGTGTTATACGTAACTTATTAATATTTTTTAGATTCTTAATAAAAAAAAATATTTGCGATTTCCTACCACTACCTTAAATATTCTCAGTCATTTCAAGTCCACCCTGTATATTCAAATAAAATATAATAATAATATTAACGTTAAAGTAAAATGTAAGCTATTTAAGTCCTTTGCACGTTTTGGAAGTATCAACTTGATATCTCGTCTCAGTTATAAGTAGCATGGTTAAGTATTATACCTATTTGAATTTGTATTGTATACAGGGTGTTCTTGTAAATTCCAATGTCTGGTAGTATTATAATATGTGTATATATATATATAATATATAAATGTGTATAATACGGTGGTTCGCATAGTTTCACGTAGAGGCGCCGGCGTCATACTATTGTCACACTACCTCTTCTATACAACCAGGGCATTGACTCTTTCACCGGTACACCTTTACTGAAAACTATTATACAACATCGCTGAACTTTCCTTGAATTTGTGACAAATCTCGGTTGCGATTGGTAAAAACAAACAAGTAATTTAGTGCTTCGTTTGGTACGCAAGAGTCGACCATTCGGCATGACCGATACAGATGAAAGGTTTGAAAACACAATCAATGATCGATCAACACTTTCAAATTGATAAAAAATATTGTGATATATTGGTATTGTATCATATTATTAACACACCTCGGCTGAGAGGGTGAAAAAACAGTTTTACATCTTTACATTACTTATAATTCTAGAGCACTGCGCGGCTTAAGCTTGGGATTCCTAGGCGTGTGTCGCCGTAAAGACGGCAATAGAGTTGCTTAGGTGTATTTTTTATCGTTTTCTTGTTAATTAGTGCCTCGCCCGAGGCTCAGACGAGGCATTAGCTAACAAAAAACCAAACATAGGTGTAGCTAAGTAACTCTACTATCGTATTTACGGTGACTTATGCCTGGGAATCTATTACTTTAGATAAATTTTATTACATTGTTTTATAATTTACGGATTAAAACAACTTATTTCCCCCTAGCATATATTATATTTGATGCAAATTTTGTTTAAATAGCAAAAATTTGAAATAAAATAATACTATCAAATAGTAAAGCAACATTATAAAGAATTTTAACATTTCGCGATAATCTCAATTAATATCATATATCAAATTCCAGGATTAAACCCAATATGTCTATTAAGCATAACTATTATTTGTAGAGCAATTGTCAAACTCCCAACACGTGCAAAGGTGAACTATGACTGTGCACACTTTTAAATTACACAATGTTTCACATTTTAAAGCAAATTATCCAGATTACGTGTAATATCTATAAAATAAGGCACCCTTTATTGATTTTATTTTACTATTTCATTACATAATTTACTTTTTTTATAAATTAACTTGCCTTTGAGTTTGTCAACAGTACTTTTGTTTCTTTAGTGGTTTGATAATAATTGAACGTGTAATATATTTTTAATTGTATTTTAGGGGGATAGGGTATCACAAATATAAGCGAAAAAAAAATAAAAAAATAATTGATAATATTAATAGTGCTTTTGGAATCAAATTTTCGATCATCCTCTTGGTATTAGCTGTTTCTGTAAAGTACTCAGTAGTTATTTTTACGTGTGTATTGTGTCTTTTATACAAAAAAAATGGAATTATTATTAATAAAACCCCTATCGATGTAGATTTACCCTGATTTACTGGATTGTAAGGTTAAATACTGAGGTCGGGCATAACCGCCCTCTTCTCTATAACTGTAATAGTATAAAAATACATATAAATATTTTTTATGGGGTCAATAATTAAGACACGTGGATCGGTTATTCATATACAATGTTTATAATAATACATATAATTATCTAGGGTGTGTGTATGTATGTGCGGGTCTTTCAACCATCAGTGTTACCAGACGGAAGAATAATATTTTATGTAATTAATTTACTACAATTAATACATATCTAAAATCTCGAAATACTCGCTTTGTTAAATATTGTGATGAGTGTTGTCATCGTGTGAAAACCGCAATCTATTATTTTATTAATTTTAATAAATGAAACGTCAAAAAGTGTTCATTTTAAAACATTATAAAATGGGAATTTTTCGAAATAGTAAAATTAACAAATTGAAAATTACCCTAGTAATGCATAAAACATAATGATGCATTTTTTTAAATGTGGTTCATTTCAATAGTACAGACATGATATTTGGGTTGAATTATTTTAGTTTATGGTGTGGCAGGCATTCTGTGTTTATGGTTGATATGATAGTGTTGTATAAGCAAGATGACCGCTACCAGAAGAAGAAGAAGGCTTTGCTAGTCCAGGTTGCGGGTCTTTGGAATGTGGTCAGATCTGTTGGTCGTCTCCCACGCCACCGCACTACCTTTTGGCACAACCTACTATCTGCACATATTTTATATTCATCAATAACCATATTAATAAGTGGAAGATGCTGGTGCGGGAAGCCTTGGTTCATCACTGAACTCGACTGCTTATGATGATGATGAATAACCATATTAGACATGCCCTTATATTATATTAACCCAGCCAATCAGTTACTAGTGTCGACAATAGAAATTATACAATCGTCTTTTTGGCTTTAGAAGTATAAGTATCCCTTCATCCGTTTGTACTTTCAAATAGTGTAGATATGGCGCAAACTATTGTATATTAGATGAAACGCCATGCGGTATTGCGTTATACATTCGAACGTGACCGGTCACGAATACATATCGACTGCTCCAGCGTATAATACCGTAAGTGTAAATAAAATCTGTGTGCTCTTTAGCCACATATTGTATGTATGAAGCGTCAAAAAATGTTGATTTTCAATAATTATTTAACCTATTAAGTGGGACTTTTTCGAAATAGTAAAATAGTCCTATTTGACCGGCAACTAATGTAAATCCCTTCGACATGTACACTCAATAGAATTTAAATTGGCGAGGCGGTAGAAGCAACGCCCCAGGCGGCTGACTCTTTGATTTGTCTATGCCTGGCCTCGTCTTTGCCTGCTATGGTTTTGACGTCTTATCAAGTATTATTTGCATCTCTATATTATCGCTATTAGAAATATCAAGATAGTGGACCAAGTAGATGAGTGTCACAAAGGTCTCACTCAGACTCGTCTGTTTGTTCCGCCATCTTCCGATATGTATACTTACAGTTGTCTGGCATTCTTTTTTTTGCATTCATTTAATCGATACATAAGTTACCCTTCCTTTATTTATAAAAGATGATATTCAAATACTAAATGTTAAAAAGCCAAAAGACTCGTCTGCTTGGTCCGCCATCTTATATGTTTAGATCCAGTTGTCTGGGATTCTTATAGGCGGTAACAATTATATTCGAAAAAGAACACTTGTGCAATTTAATCGATACATAAGTTAAACTTCCTTTATTTGCAATATATTTTAGAGGGCGACGTTAAAAAGCTAAAAGACTCGTCTGCTTGGTTCACCATCTTGATTTTATCCATCCAATTGTCTGACATTCTTATCGACGGTAACGCACTTACACAAATATATTTTTACATAGTTATTTGTCTTTTAATCACATATTTTTTCAAGACGTCAACTATTTTGCTATATTGTTGATTTGTTTTGATAACGATGTTAAAAAATCACAACCATCGTTTAGGAATTATGTATGTATGAAGAGCCGTTGTTAAATAATTATGGAATTCCACCAAGTAATCAACACGATCAAATATATTTAAGTTCACGATAGTTCAATGGTGACATTTAAGTGCCTAAATGTAAAATTATTAGTATGGGGAGTTGTTTTGTGTACTCTAGTATAAATAGTAAGAGATGGGATATTTTAATTTAGTATATAAAGTAATTTGAATATACTTTTGTTTCAGATTGGTGATTAGTCAGTGGTCGGTATGTATGTATGTATTAAGAATCAACACGGTTTGAGGTTATGTGGTCTCCATGGCATGAATGGTTGAGGTCAACGCGCTCTCCTCGCCACCTTCTACTCAATTTACAACACTGCACACATTTTACCTTTTTCATGCGTCTAAAACATGGCGTCAGCAGCAGCGTGCGTTATCATTTGACACACTTTGATACCATCAGATTGATATTGGGCAAGGATTTATCGTTATCGAGGATGGCGCCAGCCGCGTTATCGAGAGGCACGCCTATATTACATACCTGATTGGTTTCGGTGTTGCCCTCTCGTCTAAGTCATCGGCGTCGGTTTTCCAGCCAAGGGCGCCGCCCCCGCCCAGTGACGCCTCCCTTCGAGGACAAGCAAGCCTGTTGATATTATATGAAGAGTGTGGTCGCATTGCAAGTGAGCAAAGCGTGCTGGAATGCGCAGGGAACCTGCACTTCCCAGGAATGCGGTGGCTACTCAACGCTACCTTCGCAAAAATCACTCTCAAACTTTTACTTATGAAAGGCGTGCGCAAATAACAGCCTAAGTCTATCGGACTAAATTGTTGGGAATCTCAATTTTTAACTTTACTAATAACACATATAATGTTCTAATGAATTTAAAAATCTAGAGTAAAACAAATTACATAGGAAATTTATAAGAATATCAATAATGAAATAAAAGTTACATGCGTTTTTCTTGAACAACTACTGCGATTTTAGCGATTGCTACTTGGACTTGGACTATTATTTGTGATTACCGAAGTCGATATTTGATCGATAGTCCATCGGACTAAATGAGGGTGAGACGCGATAAAGGAAGGAGCTATTCCTTTGTACTTCTATGGACTTTGTTGGTTTTTAGCGATTGCTACTTGGACTTGGACTTTTATTTGTGATTACCGAAGTCGATATTTGATCAATAGTCCATCGGACTAAACGAGGGTGAGACGCGAGAAAGGAAGGAGCTATTCCTTTGTACTTCTATGGACTTTGTTGGTTTTTAGCGATTGCTACTTGGACTTGGACTTTTATTTGTGATTACCGAAGTCGATATTTGATCGATAGTCCATCGGACTAAACGAGGGCGAGACGCGATAGGAAGGAGCTGTTCCTTTGTACTTCTATGGACTTATTAGCCGATATTATCACTAGATAAATGCTTCTTGATATAAGCAACAAGATGGCATCATTGTCTCTCGAAAAAAAGTGGACTTAGGCTGTTATTAGCGCACGCCCTTCACCTCCATCCATATGATAACGGTCGACAAATTCCATATTAGCATACTAGTCGGCGGTTTTTCGCAGATTTCGCGGTGAATAAATTAATGAGTCTCTATTTAAAGAGACGACTCTTTTTACTACCCGCGTGCGTCATATTAAATATTAACATAATGCGGCGATTAATAATCAGTTTTGGGCGAACCAAAGTTTGAGCGACACGCGGTGCCGGCGCGACCAAATATAATAATACGTATGTAAATTGCCTCTGTTAAAACACAATATTTTACATAACCGTCGAATATTTTGTCTGTTCCTAACACACATTTATGTATAACCCGTGTAAGATACTCTCCAAAATGGCGTCTCTCTGTTTTTCTTTGATCGGCCGCCTTGTGTTCGAACCTGTCTTGTCTTCTTCGCTAATGCATCCACTACAAAAAAACTACATCGATTAAACACAATAACCCTTCATTCTAGTCAAAATTATTTAAAACATATTTATAATCAGACCTAGTCCCTAGGGCTTTGACGTATTCGAGCTCTGCAACGATGATATAACTACATCTACATTGTTGAAAGGTTAATAGAAATATCAGACTGCCAGTGGCAGCAAAATAAAAATATATTTAAAGAAGCGATTGCAGATTTAAACCTTTTTTAGAGGTATCTTTCCTTTAAAATATTTTTATTTCAATTGAAGAAATGTTGTGTACGTATTATTAGCTCATGGAATAATCCTGCTCAATTCGTCTTGATCCAGGTTTACTCTTATATCCTGGATTGTAGGGTAAATACTGAGGCGATTATTAATTCGAATAGAGCCGTTCTGTCGATGACCCGTGTAAATCTTGAGTAATTATAGTTTAACTAGGGTAATTTTAATTGAAATTTTCATGTATTGCCTGCTCTTTTAATAGAACGGTAAGAAGTTGCTTATTTTTTCATTCAGATTATGTTTGAATTTTCAAAGTAAATTATAAATAAAATAATTTAATACGGTTTTCATATGATGACAACACTCATCACAATATTTAAAAAGCGAGTTTCCCAATAAATACTGTTTTTTTTTTAGAATTGTCATTTATTATGTATTATTAAATATCTCTAATATTATTTTGAAATTAATTTAATATTATTGTCATTAAAATATCCGTTTCGAGATTTTAGATGTATATATTAATTGTAGTAAAATAATTATATGAAATATTATTCTTCCATCTGGTAACACTGATGGTTGATTGATGGACGCGCACAGACATACGAACATATAACATACACACACACTTTAGAATATTATTACAAAACAGTGAAAACAAATTTACTGCACAAAAATTAAAGTATAACTCGAGAGTTACATGGTTCAATGTTTGAATAAACCAGCATTAAGTAGTACAAAATTGGACACTGCACCGATTATATTTTTTATTATTTGGTAAAATGTATTATTCTACTTATTATATTAACAGAACAACTAATAACCAGGCATATTCCAAGTGGATATTGAGAAGTACTTTGACGTATTCGAGCTCTGCAACGATTACCTTTATAATATTGGTTTATTATTTTTATGTACATCTACAGTTATCAAACATACAAAAATATTATTATATAAGATTAATATCCGATAATTCAAATAGAATAATATATTTTACCACATAATAAAGCAATATAATAAAAACGTAAGCTGCGCAGTGCTCTACAATTGTGAGCAATTGAAAACATTTTCCTTAATCATCTTGATCGTGGTTTGTTCATAATGAAAAATTACATTTTAAACAAGCGTTAAATAATTAATTTCAAAGGAAAATCGTTATAAATTTAAACACCAGCAATTGGGAAATTTAAATCGATCAATGTTTTCTTTGATTTATTCATTTTTTCAAAATAATAAAGATAGTGAAAATGGCGATCATTAAATTTTACTAATGAAAATATCCTTTAATGACTTTCTTTAAAAAAGTGTAAAATCCATAATAATTTCATTATTATAATTGAATTTTATTAAATATGGCCTCGATTATTCGAATTGCATCTAAATAGCATTTATTAGTCCATTTTACCGAATTTTACAGATTTTCAAGCTGAAAGACGCACATATTTAATTATTGTTTACATATATTTATTCAATGAAACCTTTATAAAATAAAATTATGGTTATTTATTAAATAATGATATTTCCTAATAAATAATTACTACTAAATAATAATTTAAAAAAAAATTCTGGAATATTTCCAACATTAAATATTATTGTTCAATTGTGCAGTTTAAGGTATTGGGAAATTTTCAATGCCTTTTCCACTTAACAAGGACGATATATTAACAATTATTTTTTAACTTAATAGGAGGCAATGGAATGATAGATGATAAAAAAATATATTTTGATAATTTATTTGAAGAGGCGTGAATATTGTGAGTGTGTTTTGTTGAAAGCGGCTGCATTCCTTACAATGTCGCAACAAACTTATGTTATTATAAATAAATAAAACTATAAATTAGTACATCATACAAATATAAGTATGTACATTAATGATTGTGAAAAAAGCATAATTTGCCGCGATGAATGGCGTTCCTGTTACATTGATGTAATGTAATTGGCGTTTTCCACATTTTCCAGCGGATACACTTTGTATGTAATTTATTGACGGCCATTTTGTTGTATTCTTTCAGGTATGAAGGTGCAAAAAAACAGATTTGATGAGGCGACTACTTGCAAAACAGACACTCACATATCATTGTGACCAGTTTAATGACGTAAGTATTATGGGATGTTATATAATACTAGGGTCATTTTAATTGAAATTTTCAATTTGTTAATGTTTTTTTATGTTCTGCTTGGTTTTTTAACAGGACGGTTATATTTGAGTTTTAAAGTGTTTTTTTTTTAAATCGATTAGAAGATTTTTTTAATTTTAAAAATGAAGTATAAAAATGTGGAATTATTATGCATTATCAAATTAAATACATGTAAAAATATTTTTAATTAATTTAATATTTTCAATCGTTATTGTTTTTAGATGCTCTGCTTTGTTTTTAATACGAAGATAATAAGTACAGAAATACAGGCATATAACATACACACACTTGGACAATTACATATATATATTATACTAGTGAGTCGTGAGTATTGGTGCGTATACGAATAGACTAGAGCTTGGTAGGATTTGTGTGCCTGTACGCACCACACGCACACACTATTTTATTGATTAAGTCCGTTATCATATATTTTTTTAGCATAATAGAATTTTTTTATCAATCGATATGAAAAAAGGTAATATTTTAATCTAAATAGTTGATTATTGATAAATAAGATATCATAACAAATTATAATATTAATATAGCCTATTTTATTAAAAATTCAAGTTCTATTTTTTTATTTTAACCCCTTTCTGCATATTTTTTTGTTTGACTTTTTAAAAAAAGTTAGGTGTAAAATTGAAAAACAAAAGACAAGTATTTTTTTTACGAAATTAATAATATTTGTTGGTACTGATTTAGGATAAACGGTTTTGCAACTTAAGAATGTTACCAGAGACAAAAGAATATTTATAATATTTTCGAGTCTTTATTAATTATGTTCATATGTGAAAAATCATGCAGAAAGGGGTTAAAATAATTATGGGATTATATCGAGTAAAAAATGTCGAATCTGTTCGGAAAATATAGCTTAATTTTATATTACAGTTACCCTATTTTTTACTAATTCAAACTGGTTGTGAAAAAATATAGGTTTTTCACGATAAATTACACGTTAAAACAATCAATCAATATCATTGTTAAGTGGAATTCCTAAAAATGTGCTAAATTAAATTATTTAAATGCCCTATCAAATTTAGAGTGGATCGTTACCGACGATAAGAATTCCTAACAACTGGATGTTTAAATATCAAGATGGCGGACCAACCAGACGAGTCTGAGTGAGACAATTATTCAAATTAATCCACTTGTCCGACCTTCTAGTATAGGTGTTGTCGGTCGATCATCATCAATTCAATGTTTGTAGAGATTTTCTTATTGGTCGAAATAAAAAAATCCGGCCTTCTATAATCGGTGATTTCGACTGTTTATATATTTTTACAATATTTATACCAAAAGGATGCGAACCCAAGGTCCATTTTATTTTCAATTCAAATGCGATAGATGAGTAACTTTACTTTCAAACTTGCCTACAGTGTTAACGAATCAATCTATGGTTTAACTAATTTCTTCAGTATGTGTGTCTGATGTTAAGTATTTAGTTAATGTGGAATATGTGGGTAATTTGTAGAGGTGTGACCCGAATAGTTAATATAATGTTTGGTGCATTATTGTCTGGGGCATCCCCACCATATTGTATTGAGCTCTGCGCTAAAATACGTTGGTTCATTCACACCTAGTCTGACTCTGGCTCTCCAACAAGCAACACTAACTTTACTTTTATTATAAAATACATCGGCGTGTGTGAATGTGTGAGCGTCTGGTGTTTGTGCCAAATGTGGGTCATGACGACTGTCTGTCTGTCTGGACATGAAAATGCTGCATATTTGTGACACTGTCTCTGCAGGTTTGTACAGACAATTATGTAAGAAAACAATTATAATCGACACTTTCCACTATTCACTTAATACAACGGTATTTGCGCGGAGGTGTTTAAAAAGACGTTAGTGAACATTCACGTGGGTTGTGGATAGCAGTTCTTACAGGAAGGAGGCACTTCCTTATATGTCTTATTATGTACTACAGGAAGTACCACTAGCCCACGTGTCAACGCCAACAACCACCTGTTACTGCCTACTTAATCCCACTTGTATACATTTCTACCTTTAAATCCATTTAATAGTCGTTAAATTAACAAAATCTGTATATTATAAATCGATTTTAGAATGAATTTAAAGCGCCATCTGTTGTAAACATCCCGATGTTATGAAGCATGGATCCGAACCGCATGTAAAAGCTTCGGGATTTTCATCACAGGTGGCGCTACCATGTCGAGCTTTTAATTAATTTATTTTTATTTCATTCAGGAAAGAAGACCGACCAATGAATATAAGTGCCGCCAACATATGTTTTCAGTCAATATCAATGGGGAAGATTAAATAACTATATAATTTACAGTTTAATTTTCCAGGTGGTTTAAAGTGCAAAGGCCTCCCAGGAATCCCGAGTCTTGATGACTTGCTGATCATCAAAGGAAGAATTCTATGATCTTCACGATGTCCATTGTCCTGCCGCGAGACGAAACTGGTTTTCATAATGGTTTGACAGATGCATTTGATTTCTGAGATCATTGTGAAAGCTGATTTTGTTCTCGATGCCCCCTTATGGGGGAAAAGGGCAGTCAACTCTTCAAGACTCGACCACATGAAACACTTAAAAAACAATAAAATAATTAAGATATGTTTATTATAAATATTGGGCGCAAACCAGGAGAAACATCTTCGAGTCCGGCGTTATTTTTTTTTCAATATAATACATAGTGTATTATAAAAAAATAATCAAAATGTGAGTGAAAATATGTCAATTGTATACTGTAACTAATTATGACTGTTATTTATTTATTTTATTGTTAATTTTGATGTTAATTTTTTTTTATAAAACAACTGAAATTAAAATACAATCATGTTTTGTTTAAACTGTGTACTTATTATAAATAAATAAATATTTGCAATCGATTTTAATTTTTAAATACATCATCTTTAATACACTTACCCATTCAATAAAGTATATTTTTCTTATTTATTTTGCACACATTAATTATACGTTCCTGAATAAAGATAATGCATATAAATCCTGTGTTTTACTTGTATGAAAAATTATAAAAAAATAGTATAATTTTAATAAAATGAGTCATTCGAATAAAATTAAAAAAAATAATATATTCTTGGTCTAAGATTTTTGATAATGTGCCAGCAGACATGTTTAATTGTGCACCGCAACACATTGTTTTATTTTGATTTATAATTAGAAATGAATTCAGTTTATCATCAATGAATTTCAATTAAACAATAAACTAAATGCCTTATGAGAATTGTTAGATAAAGGATTCAAAAACATTTTATTTTCAGGACGTATTAAATATTAAAGAAGAAAGGTTTGTATTTCGTATTAAAATTTATATAATGTACATTTTTAAAGATTTGGTATTAAATGATAATGCACCGCCTAATAGCTTCCTGAATTTGAAAAATAATAATTCAAGCAGAGCCGCCCTGTCGGTGATTTACGTAACTAAAGTAGATCATCAACAAGTTAAATAAAAAAAATAAGCAACATAAAAAATCGAGGTGTTTTGCTAATAATAAATATAAAACAAGTGAATATTAAAAGTGTAATAATTGGAAATAATCTATACGAGTATTGGTAAAAACTCACGGTCACCCATCCAGGAGCTCCCGCTTCCAGCTTCATTGTGGAATAGTTAAAGGGTAAGGAATTCGAGTTGGCGCCTTCTCGAGTGATCTTTTTATAATGTCGTATAACATTTCAAGAGTCAGTCATACAAAAAAAAGTGTTAAGGAATGCGATACTTTAATATTTACCGGTGATTTCGCTAAGTCATCTCGGATATATTCTGATCCACTCAATACTTGACATAATCATCCTAGATGACCAATAATATTAATAATAAACTAAACCGGGAAAAATATAACTACAAACCCGGTTCAAGTCGAAGAAAATACCACATCATAGCTGTTTTATTAAAGATGATCTTTTTTAATACATTTATTTAGATTAAAACGTGATACGAATTTGTTTAACAATTACAGTTAAAATCCCTTTTGTATACATCTTATAATCCAGGATATCAAAAAACTAAAGCTGGATTTTCATGCATATTATTTTAAGTTGATTTTATTTTTAATTAAACCAAGATTTGAATCACAATTTTATAACCATATTTTAATCTATTAATGGATATTTCAATGGTCGATTAGGTTAGGTTATTTACAAAAAAAATATCTTTATTTAATTTAATGAATGCCCGTGAAGACTTTTACAATAATCACATTTGAAAAAAGCACAAGAAAAATAATATATTATAAAAGAATAAAAAACCATATTTTTATAAATTTATTTAGAAGTCTTGTGATAATGAAATAAAGTCTTGTTTTTTGAAAAATTATACAGGAAGGACTTTAAATCAATGAAAATACATATTTTTAATAATAGATTAATTAACTAATTTCACAGTTTGTTTCATTTATTAGTGACTGCTATATTTATTCTAATAATAATAAATAAAAATAGCAATGTGAAGTTATTAAATTAATTGAATATTAAAAATAGAGGATAATAAATACAATAATTTATTTTTGAAATAATATATATATATATATATATATATATATATATATATATATATATATATATATATATATATATATATATATATATATATATATATATATATATATATATATATATATATATATATATATATATATTTACAGTTCAGTGAGTTCATATCAAAATAAATAGCAATGCTTTGAACCGTGTGGTAAGGTACTGAAAAAATACTTTTTGAAATAATATGGCTGGAATCTTGTATGTGTTTTAATTTGATTAATATATAATATAATATCCGGGAATGAAGATGGAACATGAATAAAGTGTATTAAGGTGTTGACAGAGAATCGCTGCGGAGGGCCAAGCCTTAGGAAACCTCCGTCATTCAATGACACTCTGACATCATTATCTATTCTACTACACTATATTAAAATATACTATCATCATCATCCTGTATTCATACTATGTGGAATGTATTCTTGACTAACCATTGATACGTCATCTCATATGTAACATTTATTTCAATGGTTTGCGGTGAGGTTTTAGAAGCATGTATTTTATCATTTGAGTCTCTATAACTTAAATTAATATTGCGATGAGATAGAAATGAATTTAAGATCATGGTGAAAAAATAGCAGATGTCACAAGATTCAAATTTTCTCAGAGAGAGAAAGAGAAACTAAAAATATTATAGAAATGTATTGAAAAGTATATTTTCCTTGGCTATTTTACGCGACAAGTGTGCTTTTTCAAATATTTTTATTAATTACGTATATTAATAATAAATGTATAATTTTTGGATGTCTGCTGTTTTTCTGCCAATGTCTTCAATTATACAAGGTAAAGGAAAGATTATATAAATGTGGTTTTTTAATAAATGTATACAATAATTTAAAAAATAATAATCTTAGGAGTTTAGTTCAGGTGTAAAAATAATAAGATAAATAACTATAGAGTGACGGCGGCTTATTATTATTCGTGGAAATAAATATGAATACCACTAACCTATGACTTAAATTAATTAATCTCCTCTGTATATCTTTTCAGTGATTTAAAATAATAAATAAAACTGTATGTTCCAAAATCTGTATATTATAAATTGGGTAAAATGCTCACTAACATAGTTTTTATAATTTATTTTTTATAATATAATTGAAGACATAGTTCTAGTTATGGCTATTATTGAAATTAAGCTAGTTAAATAATAAAAAAAAAACAACTGTCGAAAAAATGGTAAAATTAAGTGATTTTCCTACTGGCAACACTTATTAATTTTGCATATTTTCTGGGATTTAATCTTTATTAATAATTTTTTAAATGCTTCAGTATTCTACTTGAATACCTGATTAATCAATAATTCGAATAATTTTATTAAAATTTAATAAGACGACCTTTAGTATGTTTTATCATATCTGTTAGTAATTATTTTCATATATTTATTTTAAATACGCTATTATTTGGTACAAATAATATGATTATTCCTTTTAATTAATGCGTATAAAATCTGAAAAAAATTCGTATTTTTAACTATACATAAAATAAATTCGTACAAAACAATGTGTAGAAATGAAATAATATTTTTGCATAGAGTAGCGCCTTATTTGTAGGCAAAACAGCGAACGCCAGATTTGTACACATTTTAAAAATGGCGACAAGGACAAACGTCAAACATATTAAAAATGTAATCCGATTTATTAATTTTAAACAAATTTAGTGGAGCACGAGCACGCGCCATATGCGGCTTCACTAATTGATATCGTCGGGCAATTTAGCAAAACGACGCCATCTTGTCGTGTTGTATTTGTTTGCGCAAAATGGCGGCCGGCCCCTTTCATTCGTGGCGTTACATTAAAACGGTATTTTGTGATTGATGGAAGACGACTTGACCGTAGCAAAGGGCGGACATGTGTTCAAAGTATCATATTATAAATTAATTCATAACATAATTATATAGAATCTCGTCTAAAAACAAACCACAAGCCAATTAAATTTGGAGGAATTTAGATTTTTTTTATTTTTTATTTAACGTTGCAGTTAAATCAAATTAGAGATGGCCGCAGTCCCAGAGTTTAATTACCCGTTCAACCAAAAGTACTTAATCACACAGTACATAGTTATTTGACGACACCTTTACACTATTTCAGGAATACACCATATATTTTTAACTAAACCACAATTTATATAATATTTTCATATTAATTGATGCCGCCTTAAATATCGCAAATGATGCTATTATAATATATCATTTTAAAGGGTTACTAATCTTAACTGTTCGCGGTGAATTAGCTCTCATGTCTCAATTCTTGCCTACTCTATAAACAACAGTGACTAACTGTACATAATGAAATTAATTCCGAACTATCGTAATTTGTCACACCGTATTTTTATCCTACGATATCACCAATCACAGACGTTTGCGGTGAATAATTTTGACACCTACATATGTGAATTTTTAATAATTTTGATAAAATGTACATTATTTATTGGACAGAGATTCTAAAAATGCATAATTAATCTTAAATCATCTTGAATAAATAGAAACATCATCAATAAATAATATCGTGAACATCAGCACAATAATTTAATGACTATTATATATATAACAATTTATTTTTTAATAATTAATAATGATTGGTAGAAAAAATTATATATATAATTTTACCTATTTCTAACACGAAATATTGATTTGGGATGCGATATAATATAAACTATATATATAGAGAGCATAGGAAAATACAAAAACGTATTTAAGTAGATTAATTAACAAATAACAATAAAACAATAATAAAAAACCGTTTGTTTGGGTAAAAACAAATTTGAGTTAATTGATTTATTTAATATTTATATTTGTATATTTATTATATTTATATATATAAGTGTCATGCGTATTGTTTTCGTACAATGGAACATGGCCGACACTGCAATATGCGCATATTATACATATACTTCACACATGCACGGTCTGTGGCTACCTGCAAATACTAAGTGAATATAAAAAATTTACATATTGATATATTATTTGTCGTTGAATATATCAAGCAACTTTTAATGGCGCACTATTAAGTTAAAGAAGGTGTAATGTTATTAGAAAGATCGACAAGTGACAGATAAACAGTACGAGCGGTAAAAGCAGTTGTCATACGAAACCTTTGGTGATAAATTTATATTTGACGTCGTTTCAAAAATCATTGGCACTTATTTATATTACCTACTTTAATTCAAGCCCATATTAAGACTTATACCGTCACCTTTAAACCTCTATTACTATCCATCTCGCACTTTGTAGGGCTTAAAAAGTTAATTTAATGTGTTTCCAATTTAACAAACTGATAAACCAAATCACGATTGCTTGATTTACTAGTTTATTATTAATGTAAATGTAATAAATAATGTGGGAACAGCGGTGGTCTTGGCCGCCATGTTTGATTCACGCTTCACTGAAACCAGCTGAAAGAACTCAACAACACAATATCGTCTTCACTACACTCGAATAATTCATCAAATACAATTAATACAAACTAATTAATTATAAAAAAATCAATATTATCAAAAATTCTCTATGTATGTATGTATTTAAGTAATGATATTTCGGTTCGTACATTCGTACTGATAAATACATTTTAAATGAAAACAGTAGAGGAGTTTATCACTGACTTAAGCAATAAACACTATAACAAAATGGTTAACTTGTCCACTAACTCTTTAATACAAAATGTTAACAAAATATGTTTCAATTAAGCGAAATTTTAAATTACCACTGAAACGTTGAGAAACATTCCTTAAAAATTCTTTAACATATCTTTTTCACAAACACATTTGATTTTGTCTGTCATTAATGATTTTACTATATTCGTGTTTCACATTATTTTTGTTTTATTCATATAGTATTAAGTATATGTTTTTGTAATTCTAAGTTTATTTATATATATTTTAGTAGTTCTACAAGTGGGTTTTTGTATTTTTTCCCATAAATTATGTTATGACTTATTAATTATTTTAAATATCAATTGATTATACTCCGTATTAAAATAAGTAAAAGACTTAGTCTATAAACTTAATATTGTAACATCTAATCATAATGTATCAAAACATTGTACGCAAATTATATTTAATAAAGAAATTGTATAATAAGTAATGAT
>JAGTTH010006371.1:0-35639 GCA_022606485.1 Agraylea sexmaculata | reverse complement strand
CATTTTTAATAAATTATCTGATATATTTTTATGAAATAAAATTAAAACCCAAATCAAAATCTTCATATAATCAATAAAAACTGTCTGGTGTAAAATACGAATTAATCAATGTAATTTTTTTTTTAATTTTCGGATAGGGTGTGTTGGACACTCAACTTGGATAATGTGCGTTTTTGCAATTAACGTCTAATTTGTCACTATGTACTATGTTTAGTATTTCAATTTTAATACAATATTGTCAAGACTACCAATTTTCTATTCAACTTCTGTCTCTTGTATATGTTCAATTTTACAATTATATTTTTCGGTACAAACTGAACGCATATATTCAAGCGTATTGTTTCCGTTCTCGGAATACGTCGTTATTTTTTCTCAGTGGATGGTGCAATATTTTTTAAATGATAAATTAAAATATTCACACCCTTGTTTCTGTGGGATCTATGTATAACTGAAATGTGTTTTAATGCTCAAAAATTAATCAGGATTTCTAAAAAATGAGTTGGGTGTTTACGATCATGCATTTGAATATTGTACGGCGAGCAAAGTAGTATGGGATTATTTGAGAGTTTTATATTTTATTTGATTTGGAAATGAGCATTATCATGCATAATAGTAAAAGTTTGAAATATAGGGGTTGGTATAGCATCTTGGTAGTGTCAAGGAGGATCATTGTGTGTGTGAAACTCGGTAGAAGACTGGCGGAAAGCGACAAGGACATTTATCCAGCTGGCTTATACCATTAACATAGAGTTGGCGGGATTTATGCAGGACTAACTCCACCCACTTGCACAAGTCTCCTCCTGTACCGGCTATGGAATGATTCAGTTCAAAATTCATCGTCACTAAAATCATAATGAAATAAGAAGTGGCAAACAGACCCCGCCCCGTAATACAAAGACTGCACTTTATGGAGTATCCAATGTGCACGAGAAGTGTCTGTGCTGTTTGCACAACAAACTTTCAGTACAAACTTACTCCCTGAATATGCTACAAGCAATTTATAATATGTATATGTTTTCTGTCAAAATTTCTCCACATATCTTTGTTTATACTCAAACATAAACTATGCAGAAAATCAACACTGCAGCGAAGTGAAAACATTTATAGAAACAACTTGTGGGCTCTCAGCACAAATTTATATAAAGCACTAATGAAAAAACTTTTATGTTTCTAAGAATATATGTAAATGAGAAATATTCAACACCTGCAGTTTTGTTTATTTATTTTTTTATTCATAGTATAGTCTTATAAAATGTTTTGTATAAGACTTCAGGGGTTGTAAAAAATATTGCCATTATTTAACTACCGAACTAACTACTACTACTACTAACCGAAGGTGTAAACTTTTTTAATAAATGGGCTGTTAAAGAGGCTAATAATTACCTGTTTAATCTGTCTGTTATTTCGTTCACCTAAAACATTCAACTTAATTTTTTTTCCTGTTTTTGAATATTATTATAGAACTTCTTTCTCATTTATGTATTTTTTTCTCTGCTATATAAGCTTTACGATGGCTATTTTTTTATTTTTCCTATCCTGTATCCTGTAATGCTGTCGTAATATTGCAGTCTGATCTTTTTATATTCTTGTGTATGTATTGTATGTAAGAAAATCATAATAATATAAACCTTTAGTAATGGTTGGTAATAAGTTGGTTGGTTTACAATATTGAAGTTGGCACAATTTAAATACATAAATTTGTTTGTATCAAAATTACAGGAGCGTTAAATGAGTTTCAGTGTGGTTTGTGAAAGTGGTGTATTTTAGCGATATTCTCTTTGGCTCAGACTTTGCTCAGAAGGGGAAAATTATTTTTGGCGTAATATTTCAGTATTATAAAGTCGTGGTTCATATTGCACAATGCCTGTTTATATTAGTATGGACTGCTATTTGCAGGTACCACATCCTTATTATACTAAACAGCCTTTGTAAGCTAAACTAACATAGCTTTGTTCCTACTATTACTGCATACACACATATGTGTTAACTAATTTATAAAGCATTATGATATTTATCAAAAAACATTATATGCAAATAAGAGTTTTACACTTTACATATACCAAACAATTATTAGTACAGGTAAACGTCATTTAACCCTGGTTCGATTTACGTCGATTGGTAAATCAATAAGTATAAATAAATTTGGTATCTTCAATAAATCTATAGTATAAAAAAGCAATTCTTCTATTAGAAAATGATGATTCATGAATGACCTAAACTTGGTATATCGTCCATTATATTTTTGTTCGTTTTATGACGGTGAATCTCGAAATGGAACCCTGGAGTAAAAAGACGTTTACCTGTAGATATTCTCGTAATTGATTTATAAGTTAAATTAGATATCGTTTAAATACTTCTCTACGTGCAAATGCAAATATTATATTCATAATAATCTTAATTAATCCTAAATACCAGCGAAATACCTCATGGGATAAGACGCGTGTCTACAAATATTGTGGTCAAGGGTTCCAATCCTGTTAAAGTCAAAATAGATTTGATCGGTTATTTCAACTGGGAAGATCGGGAATAATATTAATAAAATCTCCATCGATCGTTTTGATCCAGATTTACTCTAATTTCCTGGATCGTAAGGTAAATACTAGTTATTAAGTCGGTGACCTGTGTAACTAGTAATAGTTAATATCACCGATAGACAATTAACACGTTATTGTGTCTAAAAAACCCTCTCAAAAAGCTCTTCGGGGCGTAAATAAAAATTTGAAAAGGTGTATTTTGAAATTAGTATGTAAATACACGTTTTGGATTATTGAATTATAAAAAATCTCTGATTTTTTTAATCGTTTTAAAAGTAAGAATCGCTTTTATATAAAAACACATACATATAACTTATTCACTTAGTGGAAATTGAATTAGAAGGTTGTTAGTCTATAATAAACTTGTCAAGATTTCTTGTGGTGAAGCTTGTCATGGTTGGAAAGTCGTCTTTTTCCGAGTAGCCGACTAAATTAAAAGAATAAAAATAGTCTTATAAAATCAACAGGGTTGGTAATTCCCCCATGATTAAGGTAGTACGGCCAGCTGCAATGCAGGTTCTTTGAATATTCCAACACTTTCCTTTATAGTCTGTAATACAACCTTATCTGACTTCTTCTCACCCTCTTCAACCTTAAAAGTGGTCTTCTTATTACATTCTTGCACCACAGGGTTAATCGATCTACTCATTATAACACTCAATGTTTGGAGAAAAGTTTTATGTGTGACTCTAATTAAATATAATTTAAAGGTGGCAACTACAGCAGGCTTTTGGCTGGTTAACGTGTTCCAAACACCGTATATAAATTAGTTGAAGTATTGTAATAATTCAGTAGAAAGTTCGATTCTAAATCATGGAAACCGCAGGAGAGCTAATTCTGTACTGCTTTGCCAATTATGACGGTCACTAAGCAATTAAATTAGTCATTATATCGATATTACCGTGTCTATTATTCTAGCTAAATACACTTGAATATTAACATGCTAGAAATTTAATATTCATAAGTCATATTTTAAATTCAAACAGTATACAATTCCCAAGCTCAAGATATTAATGCAAATTCGCTTAAAGAGGATCAACAGATTTTTCGGAGACATATTTCTCTCTCTGATTTACCACAATTTCGTTTGAATAAAATACTTTAGAATGTAAACGCACTTTCCTTAAGTTTATCCTCAAAATGATTTCTGAAAATAAACTCAAAATTTTTGGATATAATCGATAGATACTGACTCAGTTTACGCCCTTATTTGTTATTATTATTGATTATCGAAGCTCGGCCAAGAGGGTGAAAAAACGAGGTGTTCAATTGCTCACAATTGTAGAGCACTGCGCTGCTTACATTTTTAGTATATGATCATACTAAAAATGTAAGCCGGTCTCTGGTATTTACACAAAATATTATATGACGGGACAAAACAATATAATCATAAAATAATATTAATAAAATTACTATTGAAATTTGCATTCAACTTTGTAGTTTGTCCCATGTACTTAATTGATATATTATATGATTAGTGTGGATGTATATCATATAATGTTTTGTGTGAATATCAGAGAGTTAAAATTAAAAAAATATAATAATCAAATAATACAGGAAATCGTTGCAGAGCTCAAATACGTCAAAGCACTTTATAGGCTAGGTTTGTTGATTATAAATGCAATTGTATTTTTTTTAATTAAATATAAATTTACTATCAAGTAGTTTTAATGCTAAATGCAGCATTTATAGATTAACCAACCGAATTATTAAAAATTTTACCATATCCAATGTGCGAGAGAAATAAATTTCGCATTGTGAGACGGGGTAAAATACATTATGGATAATCGATACTTAGATTTGTGATTTATTAAAATATGAAAAGACTAAAGTACAATGTAATTTTTAGAGTGGTTTCAGTGTTGGTGTATATTTTTCACGCCGTTGTCGATAGTGAATAATGAATGCTATTACATTCGAACGCACGCTTTGGATATAAATTGGAAATTCTCTTGGTGGACACACACCCCAACCCTCAGTGCTATAGAGAGACCAATTGCAGAACTGTTTCCTGTAATCCTTTTTTTTAACTATTTATTTGGAGTACCGGCGGCTATTGTACTGTTGGTTGTTATGTAAAGGCAAACAAAAGCTTGGACTTTCACACGTACACCAGGCTGAAAAATGGTCCCAAAGCCCAACGTCGCTGAAAGTACATGACCGGTGTAATTAGATTTGTGAAAATTCTACTCATTTATTTCTATTTACCAAACGAGAAAAAAGGGAATATGTGAACGTACCCGCGTTACCCATTTGTCAATACGCAGGATCAAAGAATGTTTTATTCAACGAAAGGGGAATAAAACTCGTTTTATGAAACAAATACGAGGATAAAGTATGAAAATTTTATAATGATATCCCCTTTTTACTCAACGTAGACACGTAGTGTTTACATATTATACATATATGAATCAATTTTATAAGATTTGTATTTAAATTGATAATTGTAAATATATAACCAGAGCTTGGATTAGTGGGTTCACTGAAGTGCCATGGAGCAATGGATACTGCGCGAGATATTTTTATTAAATTGTATCATTCTATTTAAATTCCTGGATATTATAATAGTGATAGAACAGTTTTATAATATTAATAGCTTTGAAAAAATTCGGCCACAACATTCTAATTTTTCCCATCAATATAATAATAATGATAATAAATGTGCTAATATCAGAGAATTCAAATAAAACAATAATAAGCTGTATATCAATATCCAAGAATTTAAACAGAATGATACAATTTACAAATTTAATATAAATATAACCCGCGCAGTGTCCAGTGCTCTAACTTCACTTCTGATTATAACAGATTGGACTTTTAATAATAAAAATAAAAGAGTTGCAGTAATGATAATATAAAGAACTATCAATTTTTTTAATGATTAATTTTGTAAATCTTTGGATAGCCTATAATAAACTACAATGGGCTTTCATAGCACATAATATATTGTACACAATATTAGTTAGTAGGATTAGTTTGTTTTATGCCATTTAGGTCTATAACGGATACTTTTTTGTGTTTTATATAGTGTTGAAAGTTATAAATGGTTTTACTTTAAAAGCTTGCAGTGGTAAGCTTTAGTTCCGCTAATATATAGGAAAGGTCTGCAGGTGAATAGAGGCTCGTAAATTGTGGTCAAAGGTTACGTAACCTTTCTACACTAATTTTATAATACACACCGACCGGAAAATATTATTATAATAAATTTGTAATCAGTAAATAGACCGCCTGGTTAATAGTTGCCATTTAAAAATATTTGGTTTTGTTTTCGGTTTAGTGATAGTTGGCAAAGTGATATATCGTTTTTAGTTCCACCGACACGACGACGGATGGTGGAAGCTTGTCTGGTAAAAAGTTGTACTATTTTAACGGCCATGGCGAGAAAGTTGTTTTGAAAACACAACACAGTAGAGCTGGGAAATGTTTTTCACAGTTGGATATTATTTAAAGAGTGAGGTGAGTTATTAACTGTGAAGGTACTACTACTACCCTAAATCCCAAAGGCGCCATTATCAATACTCGCAAAACCTTCGCTCTCCATACATATTACATTTGGTATCTATATCATGAGCAATATTATATTATTTGTTTATTTTTATCATTTATTCTGCATTTATCAGTATAAAAATGCATTTCACCAAATTAACCATTTTAATCACATCAAATAAAATATTTATAAAAGAAGACAGGGTGTACATATTTTTTTGCGGTAGGATATAAATTGTTTAGTTGAGAGTTTTGTCATTAATATTTTATCACTGAACTATCATTTTTATAATAATGTTAAATTATAATAAATAAATTAAGGATAGAGTGGCTTTGTTTGAATAAACTATACAATTCAGGAAATGAAAATAAATCTAGATCGAGAAGATAAAAATATTATTTGGAGAACACAGAATCTCTTTTTGTTAACTTCTAATTGTTGGGCTGTTTAGGCTGATTAATATAAGTGGAAATTTTTGAGGTACACAATTTATAGATATAATTGTTGAACGTGTGTGTATGTTATAAGTCTGTACGGATCCATGAATCAACCATCAGTGTTACCATATGGAAGAATAATATTTTATATAATTATTTCACTACAATTAATACATATCTTAAGTCTCGAAATAGGTATTTTAATGATAATAATAATATTAGAGATATTTAATAATGCATAATAAATGACAATTCTCAAAAAACAGTATTTATCGGGAGACTCGCTTTTTAAATATTGTGATGAGTGTCATCATATGAAAACCGTAATAAATTATTTTATTTAAAATTTGCTTTGAAAATTCAAACATCTTCTGAATGAAAAAAATAAACAACTTATTACATTCCTATTAATAAAACCAAGCAGAACAAAAAAACATTAACAAATTGAAAATTTAAATTAAAATGTAAAATGTCACAATATTCTTCGTCATGATAACGTCCTATGATAACTGGAAAATAAAACTGGAGGAAAAAAATATACACTAACATGAAAATGCTCCATTTATTGTAATATATCCAAAACCCCTTTTTGTACCCATTGTATTATTAGATACCATCATCTTTTATTATTTTTATATAAAAAAGCGTTTGTGTGAATTCAGTGTAATATGTGAAGACGTTTTATATGTAATCCCCGAGGCATACTTCTTGATACACACTAAACATCCACAATACAGTCACATTTCAATACATTATTTATTCATTTACATTGTTGACTTTTGATAATATGATGAGTTTCTGTATAAATAAATACAGAAATATTATAATACTTTGCTGAATAATATCATGTCGAACTCCCCGGGGCACATTTTTCAATAATCTCGATACTAATATGTAATACTCTCTCCTAATATGTACGTAGGTGTATTTATATTGTAAAAAATATTATTAGAGCAAAACATAAATAGAACGGGTAAATGAAAATCCTGGATCCTTTACAAACAATATTCGTGTTCCAATTTGTTAGACGATTGTGCCTAGAAATCCACTATTTGATTCTCCGAAGACACATTATTGCTTTTGGGGGTGGGGTTTTCAGGGTGGTTAAGTTATAATACCTTCGGGATAAAACTTGACTGAGCATATTTCATGGTCTTCGAATATAGCGCTTCGAATTTTACACCCTGAGATCTTTTTGATTGTGCCATAAATATTCAAACGCTTCGGCATAAATATATTCAAATCAATCGATATTAAATATGTACTTAAAATTCCAATCGATCTCACCTACTTAATACAAAAGCTGTAGTATCAAAATAAACCTAGTTTGTTTGTCGGATTTTTTGCCGTCGTTAATTGATTTAAGAACGTTGAATTCGATATATTGGAATAACATTAAATATTGTTATATTTGACACTTGAAAAACTTATAAATATGTAAATAAAACAGTTTCATGATACAGGGTCGACCAATCACACCCTTTCGCTAAAAATATGGGTTCATCCCCCCATTTATACTCCCTCTAGTTATCATGTTACAACTTTATATGTTTTACTACTTCATATTATGTATTACTACTTTATATTTATAACATGTGGGGCAAAAGTCTCGATATTATTTTTACTCTCCATGACGTTGTAAATAAATATTGTCACTCCTTCTTGTGGCACATATTTATCCATTACACAACACAATGCTTAAAGCAAAACTGATCTAAACGTCACATAACCAAGATGGTGCGCAATCAAAATGGTAGCGAGACTATTACACCACTTATTTGTATAGATTTTAATATAAAAATATTGTTTTATATTGCATATACAGGGTGGACTTGAATAAACTGAGAATATTTTAGGGGGTGGTAGGGTATCGAAAATATAAGCAAAAAATATTATTTATTAAAAAAATAATTAAAAACACTAAAATTGCTCTCGGAATCGAGTTTCCGCCTCCATCTTGAAATCAGTTATTTCTGTTAAGTACTCAGTAGTGATTATCCCGTTTGTTTATATATTTTTTCACTTATTCTTGCGATACCACCCCTTAAAATATTACCCTATATTGTATCACCTTGGCATATTTTTTTTCATTTCATTTAGTACCTCCAGCATGTGGCTCTGATTTAAATAAAATAATGTGCTATAATTTATGTACAGTCTGGTTGTAGTATAAATGAATAAGGGAGGCTCATACACAAAGCCCACGTCATTTCGATGTCAGAGTAGTTTATTTTTATTATCAAGGATGAAAGTGAAAGATCCTACGTTGAAAATTTGTTGGATATCACTAGGGACATATTCATTTCGGGAAAGGCTTCGTGTAAATGGGCTTTCGGCACATCAACACTGTTTTCAGTGGGGCCTAAATAAATTAGGAAAAAGTACCTGAAAAGTAAAAAGACGTCGGGTATCAATCACAGTTAGTTATATGGTTGTCTGCCTTCACATAAATACGACATATTGATGGGTAAACCAACCCCATTTGTTTGTACAGCAACTTTCTTATATATACACACACGAAAACAAAGTAAACTATTTAAGATATTTTTACACAATTCTCAAATATTTCACTAAATGAAAGTCAATAATAAATTTATTAATAATTTCCCTTTATTCTATTAACACAATATACAAGTTCAACATTGCCAAATATGAGTATAAATATAAAATATTTACATCGCACGATTACTGACAAGGACAACATAAATATAATTAACTAATAATTTATTGTCACCTTCCTTTACTCGTTTGTCAACAATAATTGTGACAAAGCAGATGTTTTCAATTCAAATAATAATACAAAGCATACTTTATACATTATTATCCTAAACAACTTGAATAACTCCTAAGCTCCTGTGATATCTAGTCAGATAATGCTGTTATTATTCTAGTATTTATTTTATTTATGTACAGTAGTTTAAACATATTTATATGTACGTTTATGCAAACATTAGCTCGATCAATGATAATTGGGTGATTTGAAATATAAAATAAATTATCTGTTACTAGGAAAAAAATAGGGATTTTGTATAAAGCAACAGATTTCCTAGGTAATCTAGATGGAAGACTTGAATAATATGTCTACATTACAACAAATTTGATGCGCTGATCAAAGATATTTCGTTTTTTTTTTCATATAAAAGTACACAATTTATGATATACACACAATTAATCAATCGCTTTTCAAGCATCACAATTTGCGTAGTATTTAAATTTTTGTTAAGTTTACAATCTGTGATATGGAGAAAATTGCGATATGATAAAAGCGAGTGGTGATTAAATCTGAAAAACACACATTATTAGATTATCGAATTGAAATTAGGACAAAATTTTAATCGAATGGAGATTCCAATGGGAAAAGCTTGTTTCGTCGGATTTAATCTCGTCTCTGTCGCGAATCGAATTTGTAAATAACACCTCATCCCATTTTAGACATTGGGTATGATGAAGCCTTACAGATACTCTACATTAAATCCAGACAAATCAAATTTATTCCTACAAATTGGAACGGACCCGAAAACGACAGAAGGCAATTTTGGTTTGCCATTTCATTATTATCATGTCGGTAGGGGTTTGGATTTTTAATCAATGGTTCACGTCCTCTTAAATTAATCAAGGTTAAGGAATGTATGTTGTGTGAAAAAAATAATTTTATTAATTATGGGTCAATAAATAAGTATAGTCGCGGATTTAAGCGGTTGAAAAATAAGCTTAAACGCAAAATTCCTTAGATTAAATATTCGTATAAAAATATTTCACTTCGCCTCCAGTCCATTTGATTTAAACTTCACATACGATAAATTAACACTTGTTAAGTTCTCTGATATCATTTATTTACAAAGCATCCTTGTCTCATGGATAGCAAGGCATCATCTCACAGGATCTTTTATCGAGACGAGGTCCACAAGGAGCTCCGCCTCCTGAAGGATGTCTTATGATGGATCGTGTCCTTTGCTGAACGGCTGCTGGTCCACAAGTCGCTGCACAGGGACTCCATCTTGACCAGTCGGATAATAAACAGTCTTGACGTACTATAATTACAATATAAATCAGTAGAAGATAATAACAAATACGATTTTAACTTACTTGTTGTCATTGAATTTCCCGGACCCCACGTAGGATATGTTTCTTCAAAACTGCGCTCCTCTTCTTCCCCAGAAATCGGTTGTTCTGAAGGATCGCAGGTTCTTCGTTTGTTGCATTCTCTCCTCTTCATCAAAGTTTTGGGGCATGTTTTTCCACCGTTAACGGGATGTTGCTTTTAAATTTCAAAATTAATTAGTGATCGGTATAAGTGGAGTTTGGGATCAATGTTAGCCTTTTCCACTTTAAAAAAAAAGATAAGTATACAGACTCAAAGTACTGGGTACAAGGAATACAGTATGATAATCAAAACTGTTATAATATATCAAGTTTTAGTGAAATCCTCAGCGTTAAAATCAAAAGTATCCTATTTCAAAATATTTTTGTATTAAACATGATCTATTCCAAATTCGGTTAATGAAATCGTGAGTTTTATATACCGTGACGCCTTCCCTATTGACGGGAGTCCCTTTATAAGGGGTTGGCCAGGCCACCTTGGCCTTTACGGGAGAATATAGTAGAGATGGTTTCCCAGGCCACCACACAGCAATGAGTACTTAAGATCTAGTTTGCTAAGCTAGATCTACCAAGTGACTCCGGTGCCGTGAATCGAACCCGGGAGTCTTCACTCACGAATCCGTTACACTAACCACTGGGCCACAAGGCGGCTCGTGAGTTTTATATTATTTGTATTTTTATTTAATATTATTATAATTTCAAAATCCGGCCATTATTCTTTTATTATCAAAATCAACCTGTTACAAATGAATAAATTTTCAAAACTAGCCAATTCCACTAGAAAATTTAGCCAAATATCTCAGTTAAGCAAAATCAGAATAGGCTAACATTGACACCAATATCCACATATAAAAATATAATAACAGAATAAATAACCAACCAGAATTGTTCTTGATTTGTGCTTAAAGCCTCTGCCACAAGTAACAGAACATTTACTCCAATCAGACCAATCGGAGACAACACAGTCTTTAATTTCTCCGTACGGCTCTTGGATAATCTTTCCCACATCAGGAAGTCTATGTCCGTAACCTCCGTAGTTATTTTTTGAAGATGTGAAATATCGATTTTCGGAAGATTTAGCAATTTGCGGTTGTCCGTAATCGTCATCATCGTTTCTGTGCTTGTGCTGGTTAATATTCCATCTTGAACCTTCAGCACGTCCTCCCATATCATATGGTGAATTGCTTGAGGGCAAATTCGTCCTGTCATAACCACTTAAGGTTCCATCACCAGTTATCCTATTAGAAGGCAGCCTTCCACCAACAGGATATCTGTGACGAGCGACGTTTCTATGGTCCACTTGGTTCGAGGTATCTAAACCGCCAAATTGGCTCATACCTAAATATATTATTAAATTAATTAATTATCAGAATTGATTTTAATGACCATTGTACCGGAATATCCTTGATCGTCTTGTAAAGTATTATCGTATAATGTCGTGTTAGCAGTAGGCGTGTAAACTGAGTTAGTTTCTACATTACCAAAGGAATCATCATCGTCATCATCCCCATCTTCCGGGTCGTCTAATATTTTTTCTATCCTTTTTAAATCATCTGTTACGCAGCATGAGAAATTGAAAAGTGTTGTTCTCATAAATGGGTTTAAATTTAAAAAGATATCAATATAAAAGTATGTGAACCTTTGTAGGTACGGCATACTCGCCAGCATTCTTCATATGAATCAAAGTTATTTCTATTTCCCCGACACCCTGAATAACCAAAGGGTTCACATTTTTTTGTCGCAACCTCAAAGAACCACCGTTCAGCGTAAGCGCGACACGGCCCGACTACTTTAGGCATACTACATATTTCTATAATATTTCAGTTAGTGGATTAGTCTTCATTATAAGTACGTGATTAGTGGGTTAATTTTATTTGAAGTGAAATATTAATATATCTTACGTCTTGCTTCTTCTTCATTAATTTCACATGACGATATCAGTCCGTCACACTCGACTTCTTCCATAAGCAAGTGGTTGCAAATTTCTTGAAGTTCCTCGTCGGTCTTTTCACTGATGTCAGTCCGTTCATCATATTCACCAGGTTTCTATATTTAAAAAATCACCTCATATAGTGTCCGTATTATTATTTATTTTTTAAATTAAAAAATCAGTGTAATAGCTCTGGGAAAAAGATGCGTGCCTACAGATACTGTGGCAATGGTGTCGAATCCCGCTCAAGTAAAAAAATATGCTTTAATCAGTTATTGCGACTGGGAGATCGAAAATAATATTATTAAAATCCCAAGGTTTACTCTAAGTAAATACTGAGGCGATTATTAAGTCGGGTAGAGCCACTCTGTCGATGGCATGTATAATTAGTAATAGTTAAGATCATCGAAAAACAATCAAACCAAAATTTGTAAAAACCCTGAGGGCTTATATAAATAAGTAAATAATAAAAAACCTACTCGCATTGCGTTGTAGTTCCAATCAAGTTCTGCCTTCGGTATAAGTTTTCTGGTTCTCAATTTTCTTCCTTTACCACAAGTTGCAGAACAACCAGTCCATTCAGACCACGGAGATAATGGGCAGTTTAGATCTTCATCAGTTTCACTAAAATAAAATACAAATGAATTATTATTTAACCTAAGCATGTAAACCAGACTATGTTTATAAAATAAAATAACATTCCAAAATATACGATATCGATCTAACTAAACTAATTAAAATTGCAAAATAATAGGAGCAGCATCAAACAAACTGAAAATACTACGTATGTTTGTTTTATTGAAATTTAACCTATCGGGGTCATAAGGTGGACAATCTTTGTGAGCTCCGACACATTTAATAGTCTGTTGTAGGACAGGTCTTGGACTGGAGCCTTGATGACATCTTTTGAAGGCTCCTTTGAGCTTAAACTTCCTAGACCTTACTTTGGAACCTGCACCGCATTTTTTACTGCAAGATGACCACTCTGACCATGGTGTCAATGCGCAAGGACCGTCCTTCTGTGCAGGATCTGGTTCATGCTCCGAGGGAACCCTATGACATTATTTAATTCCATTTTATAATTTATTTAATTACGTTGATAAATCCAGTCTCCAGTTACCAAAAAGCGATTTAATGATTGATTGTTATTAGCGCCCCATCACGGTATCTAAAAAGGGCTAGTGGGTTCCTCCAAAAGGTATTACGACACTCTTACGTCTAGAAAAAATTTAATCACGATTCCATCAGAGGATGGACAAAATAAACCGAATTGAATGCCGAGAGCCAATTTCGAGAGGCGGAAATTTTTGATGGCGGTGTTAGTCCAAGTTATGTGATTGGCCAAGGGATCTTCCATTATCGTAAATGGGGTTACTATCGAGCTGCATATAGTAGGTAATTTGTTTTCAATATTAAATATTCAGAAAAAAGACCCTAAACAAATTAGTATGATCTAATTCCTTAATCCATAGAAACATCAATGAACATAATATCTAAGATTTGTTTTACTGGCGGAATTCAATTGTTCCCAAGTAAATTTCAATACATACAATGAAATCGGAAATTCGATTCTAGCCGACTTCATTGTCAGCTAACTACGTAATATTATTTTGCACAGTCTCAGTTATTCAAGATTGTTATTATATCATTTAATTATTTGTATTCTATTAATATATTAGAAGGAGAAGATACGTTAATAGTTTAACTGGTTTCTCTTTATTTTCTGAATATTTTTAATTGCATTAAATTTAGATAAAAATAATTTAAACTGATTTTGTCAATTGTAAAGATATGATGAAAATAAATTAATAAATATGTATATTTATGTTACATAATATAGCAATAAGGTCGTAAACATCCTTCTACGGTGAAGTCGGATTAATGTTTTCTCAAATATAGAGCTTTCAGGACTGAAACTCATCTCGTTGTTTTAGTGAAGAGCTGCAGATCTTATCTCATGTTTATAGATCTTCATGATGTATGATGTACATTTGTTTTGATGCAACACGACGCGTCGCAAACAATAATACTGAGTGTTTTTGACAAACAAGAAATAATATTATGATATAATTATTATATGCTTTATAGTATATGGCAAAAGTATCACTACTTGGTTATGTGACGTTTAGATCAGTTTCGTTTTAAGCGTTGTGTTGCGTAAACGCACCGATTTTTTAAAAGATTAATTTTCGCCACATGAACTGGCAGAAATATTGACAATCCCTACTGGTTATTTAACGAATGCCTTTTTTGCTTAAAGTATTTAATATAATGGTGGCATAAATACATATTCTGGTGGTAAACAAGGGGTTAAGTTAATTGAGATCCAAGTGGTGAGCTGTCATTCTGTCAGTATAATGTGCATGTCAATACGAGGACAGTGAAGTCTGAAGGGCGTGACTCCTAACAAACCTTCAAATATATATATACAAGTTATAAAAGAACAAACGGTCTAACATATTTTATCCGAAAAAAACACTATATATCTATTTACTCGATATTCTTTGTCCTGGCTCTTTATACCTGATTCCCAGATCAGTTTTGTACTACAACTAATCAAAGATTCCCTGAACGATCGGCAGTCAGTAAATAACGCGGTAAAGTTTCCCGATTACGACTATCACGTGGAACAATGACCCTTGTGTGATGGGTAGCTAAGGGTGCTTCTCGTTCACATGGCCAATTATTAAAGTACCAGCCACTGTAACACTTATGTTTTCCTCTCATTCTTTTACGTGATTCACCACTGTCTTGAAACTTCGAGATATATTCGCATCACATACCTTTCTGAAAACTACAGGGTGGATTTTCATATCTTAGAACTATTTAGGTAAAGTGAGTTTTCTAAAAATAATCCAGATAATTTAGGGTTGCTTCTTTAATCCACTGTTTTTCGTAGCTGTGTAGTTACCAGCGTAATAGCTCAGGGGATAAGACACGTTGCTACATAAATGGGCCATGGGTTTAAATCCCGCTCAGGTCATTTTTTTTTAAATTGATTTTATCGGTTATTACGACTGGGAGATCAGAAATAATATTATTAAAATCCCGATCGATCGTCTTGATACAGATTTACTCTGATTTACTGGATTGGATAGTAAATATAATATAAATATAATAAATACTTATATTGTATTATAATGTAATATTTAACACGTTGTTGTGTCAAAAGAACCCTCTCAAAGTAAGCTTCATTAGGTAATGGATTCCCTAGCATACGTCACCGTAAACGTACACCGTAAATACGATAGTAGAGTTACTTAGCTACAATTATGATCGATTTTTTGTTAATTAATGCCTCGTCTGAGCTTCGGACGAGGCACTTATCAACAAAAAATTGATAAATAGTACAGAAAAGCAACTCTATTACCGTCTTTACGGTGTACGTTTACGGCGACGCATGCCTAGGGATCCCAAGCTTTAGAGATGTAGGTTCTCTGGGATTCCAAAGAACTGTTTTATCGGTTTAAGAAATGTTTAGTCCGTATCTGCAAAATACGAACGGGTCAAAAATCGTCATGAACTAATATAAACAATTAGGCAACCTACAATCTAAAAATAAATACATATATTAATATATGTATATATAATATATACATGGGTTATTATCAAGACTGAAGAGGATAGGCTACTTAAGTTCGAGCGGAAGATTCTTAGGAGGATCTTGGGTCCTGTTCAGGAGGCACCGGGACTATTTAGAATTAGACGGAACGATGAGATTTACTCATTATATAAGAGCGTGAACGTAGTGCAGTTTATTAGGGCTTTAACATTAGGTTGGGTTAAAGAGCAGAAGGGATAGTATCGGAAATACTATCCAGCAAGCCTGTGGGTAAGAGAAGGCAGGGTAAACCTAGGCTAAGGTGGGCGGACAAGTTCTATAAGGTAGTTAGGAGTTTAGGTATTAATAACTGGAGGAGCATTAAGTGGAAGATGCTGGTGCGGGAAGCCTTGGTTCATCACTGAACTGGAGTGTTTATGATGATGATGATATATAATATATGTACATATCATCCTGTATTTGTTGTAGGTACTTTAATCTTATGTCTGTCTGGTGGAAAGAACGTTACGGGGTGAATATGATGTATGGTGTTTATGTGACCCACCTGCAGTCTCTTCTGGGTCCCCAACAGGCTTCTCTCTGAGTCAATTTCCTATTACAGTCGGCAGCAAAAGCCTTGGCTTCGTTCCTATACCATCTTTGCCTTCTATGGACACCCTTTCCACATGTTACTGAGCACGCAGTCCATTCTCCCCATCCTGTTACGGTGCATGGATCTCCTTCTCCGTCGTCATCTGCAATATTGAAAACGTGTCAATTCAGTCTGTATATCGTAATATATGTATTTGTTCATTGGTATTTGAAAAAAATATTATTTTATTCTAGAAAAAAATATTGTAATACACTCTTGAGATAAGAATATATTAAATATGATTCCGGTTCTCTTTGAATTATTACAATGCTTGGAATATCTCAAACGATTTCCGCCGAGAAGATATCGTCGGGGTTAAATAAATTAGAAAAAAAGCTGAAAGGATAAAACGTGGAGTTTGTCAGACGAACAAGAGCCTCTCTCATACCTTGCTTGCTTCTCTTCATTTAACACTTTCGGAGGAAATAGCAAAATGTATGTACACACGAGAAGCTTTGCAAGCAAATATGTACAACTCAATGCTCAAAGGGACTCGAGCTTTTGACGCTTAACATACGAAACGTCTGTAATATTATGAATACATTCTTATTCAGCCCTGTCCCAGAAAAAATACAATGTGCACCACTAAAATATCAATCGAATTGAATTTACTAGACGTAGAATATATTGAACAGTAAATTATCAAGTGACAAAAGATCTTGGCTGTGTGTATATTTGGCTCATCTGCTCAAAAGCCACCTTTTATAGGAGACTATAAAAGGTGGACACACAACTTAGACCTGGAGTGACGACAAACTTTTAATTGAAAATAAACAAAAGCGAGGGCTGTTTTCTTGGGGATAAGTATGCAAATATTCCCCAATCCGATTCGATTCAACATTCCGCGGATAAATAACAATGGTTCGAGTTCTGTTTGTGTACACTTAGAGATATTGCTACTATTATTATAACCGTTAGCGGATTCTCTTTGCATCTATTCTATTGACGCAACGTCTGATAAAAGCAGCTATAATTTCACCTTATATACCTAACCTAATCGAAAAATATTTTATAATATATTATATAAGCACCAAAGAACGATACTGCTGAATTTAAATGACATCATTAATATTGACTACTCATAATAGTATATAATCAGGCCTGTCAATATTATATTATTCAATTGGAAACAATCTTGATTGAGGGTATATTTAACTATTATTTTATAAAATCTTTCATCCGAATGAATTATTTTTAGTTTTAATATGATAATCAGACCTATTCCAAGTGGGTGTAATGAAGCGCTTTGACGTTTTTGAGCTCTACAACGATTTCCTTTATAATATTTCTTCATTATTGTATTATTTTAATTTAAATGTCTGATATTTACACAAAATAGTATATGATGATATGACTACTCTACTTATAATACATCAATTATTATATTCACGAGACAAACTATAAAGTAATATAATGGTTCAAATAGAATAATACATTTTAGCACATATTAAAGCAATTTAATAAATATATGTAGCCGTGTTGTACTCTACAATTGTGAACAACATGTTTTTTCACCCTATTCGCCAAGCTTTGATGACAATGATAACATTGTGTGATAAATGATATTATCAAGGGCAAAAGTGATATTTTGGTAATTGTAGACATTATTCATTTCAAATGTCACATTAGCATAATTTAAACGTAAAACGCGAAGTGAATGTTAACCACATCCATAATGATAAATTGATGTGCGCGTAATACATTTATCTTCGTTAGGCACGTGCATTATACATATTTAAGGAGGCTCTCTTGTTCCTTACATTAAAATTGTATTTCACACATCCTTAAAAGCCTCCCTTCCTCTCAGATAAAGGCGGGGGATGTTTCCCATGGCAGCCATAGTTCTTATCTTCAGGCTGAATAGGGCCACTTCATGATTTTCATCCTAATTTATCGGCTACTTTGTCGAAAAACCGAAATTGCCCGCGCCTTCACTCTTATTTAATATCCACATACATAAATTTTAAATCCATCCACACGTGTCGTGGCAATAAAATGGTCTATTGATGGTATTGCTTTCCAAGAATATAAAGCGCCTAAACTGAAATTAATCCGCTCATTTTTATTAACAAAGCTCACTTTTATTAACAAAGCTCACTTTTTTGTACAGTTTGTTTTTCATAGAGCTTGGCGATGCATGAAAATGATAAACTCAAATGCGAGTAGTTTTGTATTTACAATTCTCCCCATACATCAAATGAAAATAAAAACATATCTAGCGCTTACCGATATTGATGGATTGGGGTACCTAGTGGAGGTATTTTTTTTAATAAAAAATAAATAAAACAAACCAATTGCTGGTCCGCACCACATTCAACCCCATTTGAGCAAACAATTCAATAAATTTATACAGTCAGCGAAAAATTTTCATAGTACATGAAGTAATATACTAAAAATTGTATGAGAAAAATATTGAATAGAAATAATAAAATATATTATATGATATCTCGCAGACATCATATAAAATGTGCCCTTTGTGATGTATAAAAATATGGAATGTCGTGTGTCAAATAATATAGTTGGAATTCGGGTATTTGATTATCCATTTGATATATGAAATCGAGGATGGACTTGCCATTTGTACATATTAGGCTGACCCAAAGGGAAATGGACTGGATGTTACTTGTTACTATTACTTTTGTATGGCTTAAAAAAATACCTGCCTACCCATAATTTATGAAAAATTTGCCAAAAAAATCTAATATTTAATTAAAATTAAATAAGATTTAATAAAACCACAAGACCACAATGTGATGGTTTGGTAAATATAATATGTATTCAATTGTAGAAAATAATATGAACCCTTCAATATAAAGCTTGGGATGCCTAGGCGTGCGTCACTGAAAACGTCCACCGTAAATACGATAGTAGAGGAACTTAGCTACACTTATGATCGGTTTTTTGTTTGTCAATGCCTCATCTGATCCTCGGGCGAGGCACTAATTAACAAAAAACCGATCAAAAGTACAGCAAAGCAACTCTATTACCTTTTCACGTGTACATTATAAATTGAGTAATCTATTTATCTAAGAAAATATACAGGATAAGTAGCGATTGCGTCGAATTAAAAAATATGTTGGCATTAACACGATTAAATTTTAAATTAATATATTTTTTATAGATTGAGTGGGTGTTAATTTTTATAGAAGAAAAAAATTGTTATACACCTAAATCCCAAAGAGCTTTACACATATTAGATTTTGCTTTGTTTATGACTATTATAGTTATACAGGGATTAAAGGTTTCAGCTATTGCTTTAATTATATCTTCAACATACACCTTACAATCCCCGAAATCAGATCAAAGCTGAATTGAGACGGTCGATCGAGATATTTATAATATTTTCCCAATCACCCAGTGGATTTGTTTAGAGTTTAATCAAATATTTATAAAGAAAATTTATATTTACCAGGTGATCCATTGCTGTCACAAGTTTTCTCATATAGTCTCTGCCTGGACAAATAAAGCCTTGCCAGGGGCTTCATCTCATTACCCGAGGGGTCATAGAATGGAGACCTTGGGTCATTCGGGTAGTTTGGCCTTATACGACGTATCACATCTCTGGGGGTAGTTGGCTGATCGGGTGACTGTGAAAAGATAAACATGTTAATCATATAATATATTTACAATAATGTGTATTTTTGGAATTATGAGTAATGGAATAGCTCTCAAATAGGATTGCTTGAATTGAAGGTTCATACGTTACAGTGGATTCAATAACTAATTCAAAGCAGTGCAAATTGATCAAAAAGGGCGAGGATATTTCCATATTAATGGACAACCGTTTTTCAGTGAGATATTGGAAAAATTGTGGCCGAGTATTATTGGCTACGAGGCGTTATTTATTGACGCAATTATCGAAGGCAAAATGCGGAACGTCGATATCATTTCCATCATGTCCAATATAAAAATACTTTTTAAACGCATCACGTAATATATTTTTAATCAACAAATTTTATTGGGGCATATTATTTAAAATTAAAAATGTATTAATTTTATTAAAAAAAACTATCAGCGATCGTACATAATAAAGCGATAGCCAAACTACTGCCACTATAACCAATACCCATAATATTGAATACCCCCAAACCATTGTCAAACAGTCATTCTTTATTCCCCAAAGTGCTACAAAGGGAATAAAATAAAAAACATAGAATTTTTCCTATTATTGAATTTTTACTATTTTTTTCAAGCCCAGTACAAAGCTTAAAAAATAACTTCGTGTTTTTCTCATGAAAAGAATTATCACCATCTTAAAACTATAAAATAAATATTCTTCAGTGGCTCCCGTGACGATTTTACAAGAAATTATATATATATATATATATATATATATATATATATATATATATATATATATATATATATATATATATATATATATATATATGTATATATATATATATATATATATATATATATATATATATATATACGCCCCATGGGGGTTTTTAAGAAGTTTTTTGTTAAAAAGTTACACAGGTCACCGACAGAGCGGCTCTACCCGACATAATGGTCATAGTCTCGGTATTTAACTTACAATCCAGGAAATCAGAAAAAAACTGGATCAAGATGATTGATCAGGATTTTTTAAATATTAATCTCCAAGTCGATCAAATATTTTTTTTTACTTGAGCGGGCTTAAAACCCATGAATACAGTATTTGTAGCCACGCGCTTTATCCCCTGAGCTATTACGCTGGTTATCTTACGAACAGTTTTTTTTTATTAGAATATAAAAAAATAAATCATTCCAACAAGATTATTCAAAACTGCAAATTCAAATAAACTCAATTGAGTGTGAATTTATGTGTTGAATGTATTAATAGCGAATGTATCACACTAAAATTTATTATCTATAAAGTTCTTTTTATGTAACGGAAAGAGCGAAGGTAATGCACTTTACATTCTCTTTCTTATTATTAACTTTTTACGGTATACGGGGAAACGGTTTATTCCCGTCGTAAAAATGAATTTATCCATATACATTTATAATAGGGAAAATTGCAAGTGAACAAGATTACAAGAACGATCAAAGTATACAATGTAACGAGGCGGCGCATTTTGCTGACGCTTTAGAAACGTTTCTGGTGAAAACAAACTGGACAGGACTAAAAATGGATTCGATCCACTTGCTGTTTTGTATTAGATTGTACAATTGTATTCTATTGTACATACAAAGTATGTACAAGACAAGCCAGAAACTGCTGTCTGGACTCTGTTCACAATATTAATGAGCATCTCAGATGTTTGTGAACTCTAATCGATAATCGATTTATTTTTGGGGTTTATTTATTATTAACAAAAATCGATTGTATATTATCACAATAGAATTGATTCGAAAAGTCTTGACTGATATATAAAAACTGAAAAAAAAGAAAAATTAATATTCAATATATCTACAGAGCAATTACCAAAATTAATAATAGTGCCCCGAGACAACTGATATTAAAAACGCACTTATATCACGAATATGGGATTTAAGTGACTCTTTACTAGTAATCTGCTACTTTTTTAAATATTTATATGAATTATTAAATTACATATTTTTACGCTAGTTAAGTTTAAATCTATTCAAATGGTTTGTCTCAATTAGGTGTTCTGTTTGCTTTTCCAGTGCATTTAGGTTTCATAGTGACTTTACTCAAACAAGAACGTTTCCGCAAGTTCTTTTACACATTTTTCTAGGAAAATCAAATAAAGTTTCACTAATAGAGATGGAAAAGATAGTTTTAGTACTTTGTTAAAAATACTAATGTATTGAATACTTACGATATAAGTGGGTCCGCTGTCAGTACCGGCATCCCAAGGGTATAGATTCAAGACCTTGGACTCCACCCAAGAACAGTTAGATAGACACAGCTCCAGTCCTGATACTCCAACAATCCAATCTGGAGATGGGTCTATCATACTGACTAAAGACATCAGATGATGTCTACTATCTACCCTGAACACTGCGAAGGTTTTCCCCGTTAGATTGGGATATGATATTCCTCTGGCTTTTATTATGGTTCTTATATGATTGCTCTGAAATTTAAAAAATATATATATATTCAAAGTAGCGTGCATTAAAGTCATATTTCGCAGCAATTATTTTAAATCAGCGACAGCTTAATGCATCCACAGTGAAAATATAAAATATAAAAGCCATTAAATTGCAGGCTGATTATTACTATTTTTAATGTGGAAACATTTATTTGAATACGTGTTGAAGTTTCACGGAAACGTCATTAGGCGTGTGAATAGAGGAAGGCTGTCACGCCTTTTCGCCCCACGCGAAAGGCTTTTCAGGTAAACTGCGCTGGGTGGGTGAGTATTTTAGTACCTGGGCTTTAAGTTCACTTTCTAACACCCTCGTGGCTCCGTGCTCCGCCAACTGTCTCAGACCCTCACTTGCATGATGTCCGTAATCCCAGAAGCGATAGTCTGCGGCATGAGAAGCTCCGATAACATCACTGAATCTTGTCAGCCATCCATTCTTGGGGAAGTCTTTGGGGTGGGTGTGGCGAGACCAAAGACCTTCAAATGTTACCTGTCAAATATAAGATAAACAGAGCGTTAACCATTTCAAAAATTGCCAATTGTGGCCTGATTTTTTATTTATTTATTTTTTTACTAAGAGATAATAGTCGTCTGGAATACTAGAGAACCTACATCTCTGATGGAGCTTAAGCAAATCAATATTTTTTGGGCAGTCTTACATTGTTGGTATATTATTTATTTATTGCCGCCTTGTGGCCCAGTGGTTAGTGTAACGGATTGAAGTGAAGACTCCCGAGTTCGATTCACGGCACCGGAGTCACGTAGATCTAGCTTAGCAAACTAGATCTTAAGTACTCATTGCTGTGTGGTGGCCTGGGAAACCATCTCTACTATATTCTCCCGTAAAGGCCAAGGTGGCCTGGCCAACCCCTTATAAAGGGACTCCCGTCAATAGGGAAGGCGTCACGATTTATTTATTTATTTACGCTCCGAGGAGCTCTTACTTTAGAAAGGGTCTTTTTTCAGAGGGTTATTTATACACAACAACGTGTTAATTGTCTGTCGGTGATCTTAACTATTACTAGTTACTCAGGTCACCGACAGAGCGGCTCTGCCCGACTTTTATAATTTAAAAGCTTCGAGCTTTATATAATACAAAGATTTAGCTATAATAATCGGCTTTATTTATTTATTATACGCCCCCAGGAGCTTTTTTGAGAGGGTTTTTTTAAACACAACAACGTCTTAATTGTCTGTCGGTAATCTAGTGTTATACAAAATTGTCTGTCGATGATCTTAACTATTACTAGTTACACAGGTAACCGACATAATAATCGCCTTAGTATTTACCTTACAATCAAGAAAATCAGAGTGAACCTGGATCGAGACGATCAATCGCGATTTTATTAATATTATTCCCGATATCCCAGCCATTATTTACGAATAACTATTATCACTATTAGCAGTAATCTAGTCCCAGTCGTAAAAACCGATCAAATCAATTTAAAAATTCTTGACTTGAGTGGGATTTGAACCCATGACCATCCACGCGTCTTATCCCCTGAGCTTTAATGCAGGTATATATTTTATTTGTTTTTTTTTGCAATTGCTAATATTTTTTAAACTAGGTAATTTTATTTGCCTTCCAATTATAAAATATGAACGACAATCCAATAATTAAAATATTTCGATTTGATAGAGTGCACTTTAACATTTTCATTTATCATCCCATCCATCCATATAAAAATCAAATTAGTGAATACGTAATGAAAATGCCTGTGATAAAATTATACCTCGTATTTGGCCTCTTCACAAGCACAGCATCGATTGATTATTGGAGGCTGGAGATCAAAGGACTCCTCGATATTCTCACAGAGAGTCTTAACTAATGGACTATCATCCATATACCAAACATCGTGATGCTCCACTACAGTCGCCTTTATTGAGATACAGTCACTTCCTTGTCTCGGTGCTGTCCATAGAACCTGAAACACAATTAAAATACACTTTATTTAGAGACGGAATTGGAATTAGATTGATAAGATGCAACGAGAGATAAGAGGGTACGAGTTACTTATTTTCGACACTAAAACGAAGTGTTAAATTAAGAAAAAAGCCACCCTGCTTTTTGTGGTTTTACGGGGAGGAATTAGTTAAAAATGTTTTTTATTCATACAAAGGATTTGATTAAAAAAAACACTGTTTCCGGAAAATTCCATGTTAATAACACACGAGAACGAAATTCCATTTAGGTTGCGGAATTGTAAATCACCATAACCAATTATAAATTGCGTCCACCACCATGAAGGCGGTCTAGCTCTAGTTATGGCAACATTTTTTTAAGTGCCTTTTGCTTTTTTGGGCCTCAAATTAAAAAAATGCGAGAAATTTATAGTCGAGTCAAGCGACGAAGTATAAAATTAGAAGCTCTAAAGTCCGCAAAAAAAGCATCAAAAAACAAAGCCGAATGCTTCGAAGCACTTTTTTTTTAACAACTATACGGATTTTAATAGAAAGTTTATCATTAATAATAAACATGTGATGATTTTTATTCAACTTAAACTACGCATTCGATTTAATCACTATTTTGTAATATCCAAGTACAAAAGTAGGTTGATTTTAAACATTCATACACATAATAAAATATTACAGTGTATGAAGTGTGTAGGTAAAATACTTTGAATATATTTAATGATAGGATTTCCTTTGTCTGTTATGTAACATGTGTACAAACCTAAATAAATTAACAATGTACCTTCATCAATCCGACCATGAAACAGGTTCACCTGTATTTATTATGAACCCTGGACCACCACACTATACAACATTTTAATTAAAACAACGCCAAGTAAATTCTCGTTTAGATAAAACTGTATGGAATTTCAAAAAAATCTAATAAATAGTCATTCATGTGAAAAATATATGCTTATGACAACAACATATTTTCGATTGAATTCCTGTACAACATCAAACTTAATTACGCAGGATCAAATACAACGAATCCAATTTAAATCGCACTGTAATTCCACTGTTGGTTAATTTAATTATACATATTTGGCTTTGTTGAATCAAACGCGGATGAATATTTTTATTGATAGACACAATGTATAACTACTATTTAATATAAGCCACAAAGCACATATATTTTGGCAGTTGAAAATAAGGCTTTGGCTTGATTTTACAACCGCATCGTTTCTCATATTTTGAACATTGTTCACCAACCGTATTTTACGATTGAAGGTGAAATGCTTTCAAGTTTCAAATGCACACTGTAGGGTTTGGCAAACATATAAATATTTACATTTAAACTATGAACTGAGCCAATACAGCATACAAAATATATAAAACAAATTTTAACCCCAATCCTAAAGTTTCAAATTATCATTATAATCACGTACTTTCTACTTTATGGCTCACGGTTATCGTCTCCAGAATTATATACGGTATTTTGTGAGCCTAATAAAATACCGTAAAACGTGACTGTTTATAAAAGATTAAAACTAGTCAATGATTCCTTTTTTATAATGCAATTAAAAGAAGATAAAATGCGGGGCGGGTTCGTCTAATTAAATGCGATAAAATTTTACGGCGGGCAATGTTTTAAAAGATTAAATTTTGTCCTATCTTAGGTAGGATTTAATATTTTGTCTATACATGTGTGGTTTCTATAGATTCATCTTAATGATTACATTGAAATAGTTGGGTTAAAATTAATTAATCTATTTTAAATGGATGATTTACATTCTCGTTTGTGTGTGTGCCTTTGTAAGGAGCAAAAGTGAGTAATGATATGGCAGTCGTCACGTAGATGTATGGTGGTCGTGGAGAATGTACGTGATCCACTATTGACACGTGACTCCGTCAAATGTGTTTCAAATACGGTATAAAACCCCCAACCCCAAGTATTCCCATATATTACACTGCCGAGGTGCTTTTTATCAGATTTCACCATGTCCCTAATCTAAGGAACGTGTGTTCCAATAAGCCGGGGGATATAAATATAATACTCGGAAAGTGTGTAGAGACACCCAATAAATAAAATACAATTTCATCGATAGGTTAAAACTATTATTTTTATAGCATACGACATATATTTAGTATGAAAAAAATGAATATTTATTAGTTTGTATAAAATATATTTTGGTTGAGATAATTCATAAGGACATATTTTTTTAACATACCAAAAATTATGTATCAGAATCTCTGGTTTTTCACCTGATGATATAAGGGTGGACTTAGTAATCGCAAATATATGCGGAAAAATATCTCTTTTTAAATATTTTTATTAAATATGTTAATTACGCGTTTAACAGACACAGAATACACGCGACAGTCACTGCAGAGTACTACTCAGAAACTGCTTATTCCAAGATGGTGGCCCAAACTCTATTCAAAAAGCACTAATAATATTTTAAAGTTTTTTAAAAAATTTAATTAATAATAAAAATCATTTTTTTCTACACTTCTTCTTGTGTGTCTTTGATCATGTCCACACTATACATTTTTCACTATCTGAAATCTTTTCGACAGTATTTAAATTAATAAGATTTAATTATTTCATTCGCTAGTTGATAATATTTTAGTTATTAAAAAGACTTATATATGTACACGGTGGATTTAAACTATCTGAGAATATTTTAGTGGGTGGTAGGGTATCACAAAAACAATTTATTTTTAAAAAAATCTGTGATTTTGTTTCAGCTGTTTCAATCAAATACGCAGTGGTTGATGTCGCGTTCCTACTTTTCTGTTAAATACGTCATGAAATAAGATCTAATTAATTTTTGTGATACCCTACCATCACTTGTTGAAATTTTATTTTTAGACCATTTTTTCTTTTCATTGTCTAAATCTTTTTAATACACGAAAATCAAGAGTAGAGATTAGTCTTCAACTTTGTGAGGGTAAACTCAATTTTTTACGTCATTAAAAGAGGATTATACAAGGATTGGTCTGTTGATGAACCTTTTTAATTTATTTGATGAAAATATATTTAGCTTCATAATTTTTTGAATGAGTATGTCGAGTATTTGTTTGTTTCTGAGATAATGATTTCCGCGAATTCTGTGTTGTGTTGTGAGTTGTTTGCCAATGACAAGAGTTGCGTAATGTCTATGAGAGGATTGTTCATAATTAAATATGTGAAATTAAAAAATATATGATGAGATAGATTTCACCATACAAGGGATAGTATATTCATTAAATGTAGATATTTATTTATTCAGTAGAGTGATGGTTCGCTTTTCCACTCAAGCTTGTATGAAATATATGCGAGGGCTTGTCCGTTTACATGGAATATTTTGGTTACCGAAATACATACATCAATATGTAAATTGAAATTCTGGATGTGACAGGTTGATTGAGACATTCATTACTATTACTAGTATCAGCATTTTGCCCAATATGTATGGCAGTAGAGAAGCTCCTAAGTAAACGACGACCTTCTATAACACAAATCCTACTCGTGTCTCACTAAACCTCAAATCCTCAATTCCATCTATTTGTATACACTAAATTAGAAACGACTAATCCAAACCACAGACTCAGCTGAATAAAATAGTATTCCTTTTAAGTGGGGTCAACGAATGAAAATCTGGCTATCATTTCAATTTATCTAAATTAACAATATTTGATTCAAATCACAATTTAATTTGTGAGAGAATGCTACGAAAATTCATCTTAATTTTTTTTTTCAAATACTATGAAAATAAATAGATCAATAATTTAACCGTTCGTGTATAATAATATTAATTTCACAACCTGCAGGTATATAAATAATATTAAATTTACTTTAATAATACGATATTGTTTCTTTCTTTGACAGATATTAACGATGCCATATTATAATATAAATAATATTAATTTTGAGGTTTCTTGGTATTTTCTCACCAGTAATGGCCATGTAAAAATAATAAATGAGAGAATCGTGGTTAATTTCGTGAAATCAAATTAAGATTACATAAATAAACCACAGATAAGCAGATATAATAAATATAGGCGTGTTCTTTTTTATATATCTCTCATCATTACGGCCATTTTCGATCAGACATATCGACGGGCTCGACTAAGAGTAATATGACTCGGGATATTACCTTTTTAACTTTTTCTCATTTTATTATTTTATTAATTATTGCGCATATTCTGACAAAAAATCACGATTCTAGTGCTTAAATTGAGAAAGATAGGTTTTTTCTTATGGGGTACGTTTCGAGTTATCGCCCACGGGAGAAAAATTTGACGCTCGAGTAATACGAACGGAGACATCGCCTTCTTAGTCGTTCATTTGCTAAACACTGTAGGCGATATCTTCAGGTAGCTTAGTCTTCGTTGCGCACACCGACACCATATACGTGTGAACAATCATGTGTGTATTAGTAACCAATAAGACACGGCTATGACTCCCCACCACCATCACTATCAGTCCCTTTCTTCCTGCCTTATAATACTCACCACAATACTCACCAACAATTACACATTTCAAAAAAGATTCAAACATTTCAGGGATGGCACAATACTTCTTCTTATTCACGATCACTTGTTTAAGCTCTACTTTACTAAAATAATTTCATTTTTAATAATAATTTAATATTATTATTTCAAAAACACATTTTTCAGTGATAATATTAAATAATAAAAGTTATATTTTTTTTTAAAGTGGTCGAAACAAAGACTCCCTGCTTTGTAATAATATTGGTGGATTATCAACACTTTTGAAACCAAAAACTATAAGTGGTTCTTGGGTTTTACAAATATTTCCAACAGGTGTGTTTTTATCAGTAAAATCAACAGAATGATAAAATACCCTGTTATTTGTATTATATTCAAACAAAACTGCAATTCCAATAAATACGATAATATAAAGTAGTGAGTATTATAAGAATAGAGTTCCTATGGTCTTATTCAGTGAAGTGGTCAAGTCATATGGCTATTGTATTGTGAACATAATATATTACTAATATCCTAATTTACCGGTTGTATTTTTATTTAAAAACTTGCCACTAAATATGATCCCACATATGTGAGATGTTTAAAAAATTTTTTTTATTCATTAAACAACTATTATTCTCTATTATTATTAAAATAGGGTATTTTGACATAACAAGCTGAAAATTTGTAGAAACAGTTATTTTTTTTCAATAAATCACACAGAGGCTTCGAAGTTTATTATTAGCTGCAATTAAACAAGCGGATGACAATAAATACTATCGTCATTTTAAATTATCAATATTTATTTGATTTACTGATTATTTCAATTAAATAACCATTCTTAGAATATATACATTCATTAATTCTACCACGTAATACCTCGTTCAAGTGGTTTGGAAAAAACACTTTTATATTAAATTGAACTGATATTTCTGTTTCTTGGATTATTTTTTTTCATTGATTTTTTTAAATCCAAAAACCCTCAAATACCTGATATTTTTCAAGGGCTTATTCACTCTTATAATTATTGTGTGATATTTTTCAAAAAGTTTCAGTATTCTTTAGACTTTCAACGCCATAACATATTTTTTTGTGTATTTCTATAAGATCAGACGACGCGACGGTAATACAATTTTAAATATAATAGCTGATTTTGTTTTATTTTTGAGAAGTCACTATTGAATAGTGATTTTGTTAATTAAGTGTGTAGTTTGAAAACTTTAAAGACTTCTATAAAATGAATAGCGGAAATTTTCCCATTAATATCAGTCAGTGCACCTCGTAAAAATAGTAGCGGTGACAAAAAATGGAAAATTATCGACACAAGGTCAGTAACGCAAGTAATCTAGAATTTAAAGACAATATCATAAAAATAGTAGAGAAACGAAAGGATTAAAAAATTTTGGAATCGACCACTAGTAACTATAATCATAAATAATATAATCATTTACCCAATCGATGAAGGAGATTTATAATTATAATGAAAAATATCCTAAGTATATTACGTATATGTATATGTATGAACTAATTAAAAATACAAATTATTAATTGTAAATGATTTTATAACTGCATACTTGGTATTATTGAGTGATTATTACAGGTAATCGTACAACAATCTCAATATCCCAATGTAGTGTCATATCAGCTATAGCGAGGATAGACACTAATAATGATAAAATGATAGGAAGAGCTAATAAAATTATGTCACATGCGATTCAATATTAATGTATGAGAAAAAGTATACCAATAAAACCATTTTTTCAACAGAGTGAATGAATATCTTTACCATTTGTCTTTATTTGAATTGATGTTTGAGAAAAAGCATTGTATTTTGTTATCTGTATTATATTCAAACAAAACTGCAATTCCTATAAACACTATAGAGTATGGTCATATTCAGTGAAGTGGTCAAGGAATGAATGTTTAAAATAATATCAGTTGGGAATTCTAGTCACTTGAGATATTCCAATGCTTATCCTAATTTACCGGTTGTATTTGTGTATATTTATTTATTTTATTAAAGGTAGTGGTGGAGTGTCTCGTAATGAGGCAGGTAATATCAAGTGATATCGGCTAGTAGTAGTAGTAGGTATAATAGATATTGTGGGTGTGTGCGTGTCGGTGTAGTAGTGTGTGTGAGGGAGCTAGGATGAGAGTGTGTGAGTGTGATGCATAGTAGTGTGTGTGTGACTTATCATCTCCAAGTATTTCAAGAAGGACATTGAAGACAGCGATAACTCCGTGTATCGCCTTCCCGTGCGCTTCCCCTCCGCAAATCTTCCCTACAAGAACAATTTTAGCTTGCCCCCTTTTAAATATTGCATTATTACATATTTAAAAAATACTCGTATGTTGGTAACACAATGGGGCACGTTTTTTCGAAAAAAGTGAAACGATACAACATCTGAATAAAGAGATATTAAATAAAAACCTTAAAAAAACGGTTTTTCGGCCGTCCTGTAAAGTTGTGTTTTTCGACTCATCGCCGTCTTAGCGGAGCCCGTCGATTTATCATGTCCGCCCTTTTAATATCAATGCTGTTGATTTTTGTATAGGTACATTAAATTTATTTTATAGTGAAACTTTTTTTTTATTACACTATGTTGAATTCAATTTCCTAAGTTTCAGTTTGTTAAAATACAATTTGACCAATAGACAGAAAAATACGTTCATTTAAGATATTTTCAAAATATATAAATTAAGCTGTGAATACAGTTTAATTTTTAAATAGAATTCGATATTAAAGTATGATGCAGTCGTTAAATTAAAATAAATTTTACAGTATAAATATGAATTATGAGATTTTCAGTATTATGTTAAAATATCTTTATATAATCTGCACACAATGCAGTATTAAAATTGTTTTAAATTTATTCAAGTCTCGAAAACAAATCGAGTTCGTGTGAAATGATTTTGCGGTTTCCACGAAACACAAATTTAATCAAACCATTTCCAGTGAAGGAATTTCTCCGCTTCTTAAAGCCAGTTGAAGTTTTCTCGATTACACCATATTCGTTATTTATGTACATACAAAGGAGCCGATAAATAATTTCTTAAAAATAAATCGGGTAAAAAATGTGTTTTTTACGTGGTAGGTGTTTCAGGTGGGTGTATTTCATTCTCTAATCCCTTTCTGAGCACCTTTCCAAAGTTTTCTTAAATTATTCCTCAAAGCCTATTTTCGTTGTTCTTACTGCCCATCTCTTGAATAATTGAATAAACTTTTTAACGATTTGGCAACAGTTACCCCCGGAAAAGTTCTTTTAATATATTGCTTTCGACATTATACGTTTCAATATTGCAATTTGTGATATCAAAATTAAATAATTGTTAGTACCTTGACTATGACAAATTAAGGTCTTGTTTTTCTGCTACATTCCTCTAAACTAAGACAGACCGACTTGATTCAATTTGTCCAACAAATTCGCTTTTTGCTTTCGATTTCGGAAACTTTCATTCTCAAATCATTTTGATGAAAAAGCTACGGTGTTAATGAAAAAAGAAACAAATCAAATTACACGAAATGTTTGTTGAAGAATTGCGCACAAAAAGAAGGCCCCGACTTAATTGATTGACGTTTTAGTAAATTTGCTCAGCTCGCAAACAAGGGAACTTTTCTCTTTATTAAATCATAATTAAAAAATACTCCCCGCATAATATAAATTGAATCATGTTATGTACTTTGAAATTAATATATCGCTGGAAACCCAATCAGTCCTTATCCCCAACCGTACTTGAAATGTTAGGATAATCCTGGTATTCCTTTCAGATTCCGTCTGTTTCCGGGTGTAACTTTAGAACATTCTCATATAAAAGTTGGTCTATTGACCAGAGTGCCTGATCCCTTTTAAGGAACTCTTGACCTTTCGACTTTCTCGCCATAATCAACTTCTCGCCGACACCCTTGCATTTTCTAAAAATATTTTATATGAAGCCTCATGAATTAATTAATGAACGGAGGATATTACAAGAAGTTTACAACGAATGGTTTAGGTGCATTAATATTTTGTGCTAACTATTAAGTCTTTTGTTCTCATATCCGTGGTATCATAATAGCAGGTAAAGGGCATTGTTTTGCTAAATTTCAGACGTTATTATATATTATTTAGGTTGCGTTAGAGAAACGACCTACTGTAGTTACTAGAAATAATAAAAATACAACAAGCATACCTAGAATATCCATGTTAAATAATCCGATTAACGTCCGAGCAAATTTTTTGAATAAAAGATGTAATTTTGTAGAGTGACCCAACAAAAAATGTTATATTTTTTGTTGTTATTATTATGTTACTTTGGGTTCCTAACGTGCTGTGGAATTGCAGTTTGATATTTGTGTATAATATTCATATAAAAATAAATAAGTAAATAAATTTCTGTGTTAATCGTGTAAGCGGCGGCACACACTATGTTACTTGTGCATCTCCGCCAATATTTTATTATTACTGAAGATACTACAAGTATCATAGAATAGTGTGTGCCGCCACTTAGTGGCACTGCACACTTCATTTGCATTCAGCTTAGGTTAAAAAAGAAAGACATGTATTTATATCTGTCTCTTTTAAACTGTTGTTTGCTTTATCAGTCTAGTCAGCTTTCAGTTTGATCTCAATCTGAGTCATGTCATATGTGCAATTCTCAAACTCCTTTTTAAAAAACCTAAATTGGATGATATGCCGTTTAGTTATAAAGAAAATAGTTGAACTATTTATCTCTAATAATAAATCTCACAATTTATCCATAGATCGAAGAGATCTTATAAAATTAATTAACAGATTAACTGGCCTATCAAATATAAAAGTGTAATGAAAGTATGTACAAATGTGCGTGCGGTGCGTATGCGTGTACACCAATACTAACAATCCCTATTCTATTCGTACACACACGACTCATAAACATAACACACCCTTGTATTGAATATATCACATATTTCCATAAATACATAATTCCGCTATGCCTTTTCTTTGTAATACAATGAAAATTTCCCAATTTTATATTATTATAGTGATTGTGACTTTAACTTTTATTTAAATATAATAAAAGGCCAATATAATTAGGGCCGATTTCTTGATATAGCTATAAACTTATGAGCTATGTGACTACGATTTATACGAATTTCGAGTCATATTTGTATATTCTGTTTCTTCAAGCTGTGTCAAAGCTACAGCCAATCATAGCCGATGTTTAGATTGAAACCATTCATGCACCTGACCTGAATTCGTCAAAAAATTGGAATAGAGGGGAAAATATAGCTCAATTTTTGCTTTAGCTATAACTTGCTGATATCGGAGGGTTAAGATTTGACAGTTCGAAACAAGGACTAAACGCATTTTGCGCGAAAATCACCGAGTGACTCTGGCTCAAGATTTAACTCGCGTTGAAGAGATCGGGCCATAGTGTGCTGAAAATGTAATTGGATTAATAAAAAAAATGTATTTATAATAAATTTGTTTCAATAACCTCACTATACAGTAATCAATTGTTGCATTGTGTTTGTTACAAGCAGACAATAGCCAAGTTGCAATGGCAATGCAGTGGTTGAATTCACTCGGCAAGTACGTGTAATAGTAACACCCCATACAATTTGTCCAATACCATGGGACCTCTAATTGAAACCTCTTCAAACTACGTCCAGTAATTAATACACACTGTAATACTGCATCCTGCTTGAATACATTCTGTAGCCTTTAATACTTGTTATTCAAGCGCGTGGGGTTGTGGAAAATATTATAGGAAGTGATGTGTCATCCATAATAAGATTTTTTCCTTCAGCATCGTTCGTCATCCAATTTGGCTATGGATCGTGGGTATTGGATGGTGGTTGAAAATATAAATTACTTAAACCGCCCACCGGTGATCGGCTGTAATTTAGTGTTGGGTCTACCCTATAAATCACCCTCCTACAGACACTGTTCGGCCTATGCCACTTTTTTCTTTCCTTCTTTTCAATAAAACTCTCCCAGGATGAAACTACTCCATGCCGATGAATAATAAACGGTCCCATATGAAGACCGCTGACCCGTAATGTCAACCCCTTCAATATTATGAATTTCTGTCAATAGTTCGCATCCGTCTTAATAACATTTTATTTTGAAATCTATGTATGTATTAATGAAAAAATATAAAATTAATTTTAATTTAAAAAGTTGATGTATTTCTCTTGTTTATTGAGGTTATATCGATGATCAATCATTACTACAAAATTTATTTAAGAATATTAAAATACCAAGTTCTACAAAATATTTTTTTCTAGTTATAATTACATCGTTTAACAATCATGTAATTGACCATAAATGTATTAGTTTTAATGTTACATATATTAATAATATAAATTTTCCACAATTATGTATTTTTATGTATACGCCTGGAGGGTTGATTTTTTTTTAGAAAGTTTTTTGACTCAATAATCGCCTCAGTAAATTTACCTTACAATCCAGGAAATCAAGTAAACTGGATCAAGACGATCGATCGGGATTTTATTAATATTATTATTGATCACCAAGTCGTAATAACTGAACAAATCTTTTTTTTTACTTGAGCGGGATTTTAACCC
>JAGTTH010006370.1:0-21910 GCA_022606485.1 Agraylea sexmaculata | reverse complement strand
AAATAATAATTTAATAAAAGCTATTTTTTCTCTAGGATTTGTTAAATGATATTTTGTATAAATGATGGTCATTTTAATTTGATAATAAAATCAAATTAATGTTAAAAAATCGCTTGTATATAGTAATGCAAGCTTGTGTTTAGATATTATAAAAAAATATTCAATCTTGAATTCCATTCACGAAACTGCATTAAAATTGGGAGTCACCGTTTACATTCACTTCTCATTGATACAGAACAGTACTCAATTGACATTGTTTATTAATATTGAATGGAGAATGCAATAGAATGGATATATTTTTTGTTTCATAATAATATTAGTGTTAAATGGAGTGTAATAATATAATAAAATGCATATAATACAAGAGACGGTAGCGTGATAATGTCGACCCCATGCTGTCTTCAGATGAAGAATCACCTTCCATCTGATGGCAGATTTTGATCGAAAACCTTTCACATTTGAATATCAAAGTGCTCTTTGTTTTGTACATATCATGTGTGTTTGATCAGATATCCCCAAATCAAATAGTTCTACAGATGAATAATTAGAAACATTATATTATAGAGCCAGAGGGGGCTGTCAATTAAATTCCATAAAGCTATATAATATGCATATGATACAAATATTCACTAATATAAATAGATTGAGGACAAAAAGTTAATTATTAACGTATCTTTCTCAGCAAACAATATTTTATTATTTTTTCCATATGAACTAATACTGCATATTTAAAATATATTGTAATATTTTAGGTGATCGCTGGCATGTCAAAATATTCATATACTTTTATTAAAAAAATATTTATTCATTGAATTTCAACTAAACTCAGTTAGTCATCTTTAGAAAATAATCAAATGATTTCAGGCAATAAATAAGTTTTCTTATAAATTGCAATTCAATGAAAAGATGAAAACCTGTCTACTGTAAAATTGAAAGTATATAATTATATATTTAATAGCCTAAAGTGTGTGTGTATAATCATTTTGAAAGTGTATAAAATTATCTGTGTTTTAAGAGCAATTTTGGAATGTAATATTTAATAATTTAATAAATTTTTAAATATATAATACAATTTAAGCCAATTCAATGCACACCAGAAAAAAAAGAAATTTTTTATATTTAAGGTAAGTCGTGAAAATAATACAATTAACAGTGCTGAATTATCATCACTGCGACTCGGGATCCCCCGTAATGCTCTAGTGTTACTTCAGTATGATTTAATAATAATATGTATTTATAAATGAATAAATTGACAATGTTCTTTTTAACCCTTTATAAAAAAATAAATGTGGAACCAAAAGCTGACATCCCAATTTTTTTTTGCCTCCGAACGAATATAGGTATTATAAAATTTTAACCAAAAAAAACTTATGTGTTAATAATTCTAATATATTCTCAACACTTGGCTGAGTTTTTAATGTGTAGGTATTTATTATCAATAATTTTAAATAATATTTAGCTCATTATAAAATTATATGTGAATAAAATTGTCACTGTAGAAAAATAAATATTTAATTGACAAATTATTCCTAATATAATATTCTTGTGAAATCAGTTGAACCAATCAGACATTTTTCATACTTTAACATTAACAGGACTCGAACCTGCCCGAAATGATTAGTGTATCGAGGTTAATTCATTTACACTTTAATATAATATAAAATGATTTCTATTTAATAAATAATAAAATCTCTCATACTGTCGATCAAAATGAATGAAGGCACGCCAAATATTTTAAGGTCTTAAATTCCAGCCACCCGCGGCGGGAATGACAGCTTCATAAATGATTAAAGGTTTTTCATTAAGAACAATTATAAATAATGCTATTTAAATCTAATTGTGATAAATAATAATGTACAACATCGGTTTCTATTCTCTTTTTGTATATAATATAATCACGTTTCCTATCGAAGTGCTCTTGACCCATTGAGCAGGACAAGAACTCTTATAGAGTTTTCTGAATTCTGGACAAATTGATGGGTTGGGTTTTAACATTTCATCGAGACACTTCCAATAACGATCTCTAGCGTCCCAACAAGATTGTCTATCACTTTTATTAGGAAACGACATTATAATTTTTTTTAACATCGTGACGCCTTTTCCCTATTGACGGGAGTCCCTTTATAAGGGGTTGGCCAGGCCACCTTGGCCTTTACGGGAGAATATAGTAGAGATGGTTTCCCAGGCCACCACACAGCAATGAGTACTTAAGATCTAGTTTGCTAAGCTAGATCTACCAAGTGACTCCGGTGCCGTGAATCGAACCCGGGAGTCTTCACTCACGAATCCGTTACACTAACCACTGGGCCACAAGGCGGCACATTATAATTAACTAATTAATTAATGAGCAGCAAGGTATATGATGTAGATGGGTTACCTGTGGGTGATAAGGGAAGTCCTGGCGGTGGAGCTGCTGCAGCCGGTGCTCCTGGAGACTCCATCTTCCAGGGTGCTGAACAGCAGGAAGAGGGAGAGAACTCGCTGACTGCCGTCGCACCTGAGGCAGATATTAACATCTTACGCTTGTCTTCAAAGTCCTTTTAGCACATATGTAATGAAGTTTATCAAGAACAACACTACACGGTAGACACGTCCACTTCCTGCTCAGCCTTCGTAGCTGAATGAGTGGCGAGCACAGCCTCCGCCGCGAGCACATCATCAATCAGAAGCACAGCTCTGTCTCCCTCCCACTCGTGCGCCCAATGGCGAGAGCGAGCGAGACGCACCGGGGCAAAGCCTACCCTCTGCGGTCCCGCTCGCTCTTTACTCACTCGCCGTGTGTTTGAGCGAGACAGAAGGCATGTTTACGGTTTGTGGTTGCCCCCGCTCGCGCTTATTGAACATGAGACAGGTGTATTCAACTTCTTCCCTCTCACTCCCTCTGCATTACTATAATCGATACATTGTCGGCAAATGGACGCGCTTGTTCATTTACCTAGACTACCTTTATATACATACACCTATATATTGATAATTTAAATTTCGAACAGTCAATCATTGATATAAGCATTAGATATCGCATTGCATATAAATAATTCGTACAATTTCGTGTAAATCCCTGTATTGTTGCATTATTCTCTCCTATTCGATAAAGGCATAAGTGTGTCTCCCTCACTCAACACATTTCTAGTGACCACTGAGAGTGACTGTACCAATAATTTGGCGATTAAAACTCAATAATATTTTAAACATGTTAAAGTAGTAGTGTTTGGTAAAAAGTGAGCCTAGATGTATTTGAGTCCATATGACATGTAGTAACAATGCATTTACTCATTTAATTGTGTAATATAACAATATTAATCTTAGCCAGGTATAGTAATTCCCCTATTTTTAATGAATTTTTATGAGCAGAGTGTAGTTTGTGTCACTCAGTATGTACTGTGTTTCGGTCTACTGACCACGGGCTTGTGAGGGAGGGGCGTGGTCACAAGTTGGAATAGCGTGAAGGGAGTAGCCGCCGCTCTCATTGGCTGAAATATCCCCTTCACCTATGCTTGGCCACGCCCCTATATCTCATTACAAGCCGGCGATAAAGCCGGATCAAGTCAACTTGATAAATAAGCCTGCGTTAATCGACCGGTAATATTTTATCGTAGATATAAATAACTAAAATATTTTTAACTAAAATACTATCGTTTTTATACCTACCACATTAAATTTCAAACTCGGGGGTATATTTTTTTTTTAAATAAAAGGATTAGCATTTATACCTAATTATTATAATTACGTTTAATCTGTTCGTCCCTGTTTAAGGAAACTGTGCACATTTTCATATTTAAATTACATCAATATCCTTTTATTTTTCATCATATTTTATATGTCTCTTCTTCCTTTATATTATTTGTTAATACTCATATTTATTTTCTTTTTTCATATTCAACTGACGAGTGCTGCATTATCATCACTGCGTCTTGGGATCCCCCGTAATGCTCCAGTGGTACTGCACTATGATATAATAATAATATGTATATATAAATAATTTATTTATTTTATTTTTTATTTATTTATTTATTTATTTAACGCCCAAATTGAGCTTTTACAAAAAAAAGAACAAAAATGTCTGTGTGACGATAAAAAAGGAAACAAACAAAAAACATTTTTTTTTCACAAAAGTGAAAAAAAAAAAAATAAACAATAAAAAGTGCTTAAAAAAGAAACATATTTAGCAATTGCTTTTAAATGTCAACTGTGAAGCGAAATTAAGAAAGTAAACAAACAATGTTTAACACACTATGAGTCAGAAACATTTAGTAAAAACATATTTATTAAATATTTAAAATAATTCCAAAATTTACCGAATGTCTGTGATTGATGATATTGACGTAACCAATCGGGGGCATTCGCTGGATAATTTATTTCTATCGGACTTAATTCTGAAACATGTGTAAATAAAATTTGACATTTCAAATAGATTATTTTACCTACTCAATTACTACTTATCTAAACTTTGGTACTAATGTGATTATTTATAATATAAATATATTCTTGTTTTATCCTCAAGACCATTATCATTAGGTAGATATATTATGGATTTTAGGTATTAATATTTAAATAATTTAGGTGGTTATTTAAACTCGATAATATTGAATCTTTTTGTTAAAAAATAATCATTAATAGGTGTGTGGTTATACGATTTGGGATGCACCCATTGGGGTGGCGTGTAGTCTTACTACGAGCTACGGCGTAGTCGGGCTCAAGCAGTCTACCCTCTACGATTTCCTGCTTCCTGTCCGCCATGATTTGCTTAATTCTGCACCCCTGCGATTACAAAGGGCAATCCTCTTTACATATTCATGTCGTATTGTGGTAAATTCTTTGCCTATATACATACAAACTTGGGCAACGCCCACACGCCATTAGTTTTCTTTGTGCCCAGTTTGGATTCGAGCTTTCGTAACTTTTTCCTTCCAAATGTATGTACATTGTGGTATTCTGATTTATATGAGCTAATTTACGTGTGAGTGAACTGCGGTGGGAATGGATTTTTTATGGACGATGGCGCCATTGTGTTGCCAGACCAAATAATAATAAAAAAATATCGTTTTACATACATTTTTTATTATTAATGATTACAATCTAATCTTAAAATATTATAAATTCAATAATACTAAAATATTCATAATATTTACCAGCGTAACAATTCAGGGGATGAGACGTGTGACTAAAAATACTGTGGTGATGGGTTTAAAAATTCATAAAAACTTATCACAAATATAAATCATCATGTGTTTCTATCGATTTCCACGAAAATAAGGGATGAATTAGGTGAAATGTTAAATCATTGAATATTTTTATGTGGATGGGTCTTTTTTCTGCAAATTGTATACATGACTTTTCACGATCGTCTGCTAAATAAATAATGGACTAAATTGAAATATTCTTTTTTATTTTCAAATAGACCTACAATTCACATTATGTATATCTATACATCTATATTGTATATATAGGTAGTAATATATATATATATATATATATATATATATATATATATATATATATATATATATATATATATTGTATTTCAAAGTAACCAGCGTAATAACTATAATGTGATAAGGCGGGTATCTACAAATACATACTGGGGCTTAAATCCAAAATATTATAAATGATTTGATCGGTTATTACGACTGGGAGATAAAACATATATTAATAACATCATGATCCATCGTGTTGATCCAGATTTACTCTGATTTATTGTAAACTGATTATTAAGTCGGGTGACTTGTGTAACTAGTAATAGTTGAGATCGCTGACAGACAATTAACACGTTGTTGTTTCTAAAAAAAAACCTCTAAAAAATGCTACATTAGAGATGTAAATAATAAAAAAATACTTCTAAATAAAAACAAACTATGTATTTAAATATTGTGTGAAGAATAGCTTACCCTCAATGTCTCTGATGTGAGTTTCTAATGCATCAATCATTGATATCAGTTTGCTTCGTCTAATATCTAAATAGATCATTCAAAATGACCTGACGTATTTGATGGTTCTATCGGGATATACTGGTTTTAAGATATATGGGTATATTTTTGGATTATAACCAATATACTGAATAATTAGATTAGAGTGTTGGAGTTTGTATATAAAGTGGGCGAGGGAGGTAAACGAGGGTGGTGTGTGGAGGCGAGCGTTCTTACCTTAGTTACTAGCAGTCTTGTAAAACACAACAATGAGTTTCGGAATAATAATTTGAATTTAAATCAGGCCCACGCGGTTAATATGCAAATCAGGTAACGTGGAAATGGTCTCCGGTCTTGAGGTGAACACACCGCACTTTGTCGACTACCGCCATTACTATAACACTACACTAAACTACACCCTTCATATGAAGTCTTCGTATATTCAATGCATAGAATAAGCCCCATAATAAGAAACGTCCACCTTATTTGGGGTGTTGCTTCTGTTTTAGAAGATTGAGTTTATCGTAATACAAAAAACTTAATCTTAACTCTTAGGTTAAAGGGCAGGTTCATTCAACGCGAGTGAAATATTGAGCGCGATTTGATGGCGCAAAATACACTTCATCAAGATTTAGCTAGTATTATAAACTGCCCAATTTAGACTGGGAATTATCAACAAGCTATAGCTAAAGCTAAATCAAAACTCGTGCTATATTTCCCTCTCCATTAGAGTGACATTTCGTGACGAACTCGTCGCTTCGATTCATGCTGGTTTGAATCTAAACATCAGCTATGATTGGCTTTTACTTTGACACAGCTTGAAGAAACCAAATGTTCAAATATGACTCATATTAGTCTTAGTCACGTAGTTTATGAGTTTAGAGCTATATGAATTAACCAGCCTTAATGTTTGTGGGATATAAATGGGTTAAGATAATAATTGATACCTTATTCATTATTTTTTCAATACTTACAATAAATATAAGGTCGACTTCTTCAAACTATTCACCCGATAGCTCTTGAGTTACGTATCTCACTGATTGAAAAAAAAACCAACCATTAATCATTACTGTATTATCATATATTATTTTACATGCTGTCCAATAAACTTACCTACTACGATTTATTGCTAAAATCTTCGAGAGTTATTCGTTTATCTATTATTTTATTAAAATAATAAGCATTTAGCATTGAACAGTTGTGTAGATATGTATTTTAAAATGAGTCAATTAATTATTTATCTCTTTGGGTATGGAATATGTATTGCCTTGCAATTGATTGAATATTAGATTAGATCAATAGACATTTGATCGTTTTTCTATAGTTGAACCTCTTTAATTTAACCTATCCTTTTTTTAATTGATAAAATATAAGGCTGTTTATTAAATTGCCCAGAATGTAGATAATTTAGGGGTTATGGTTGTAATTTGAATGACTTTTTCGACATCCTGTATTTGGAGGTTCTATTGTTCACCTCGGCTGGGTTTCTTACAGGCATTGCCTACACATGAATTTATTCATATAAACGACTTCCACAAGACCACACGATATCAAACATTAAGTCATATTTTTTGCTGTTATCAGATTTGGAAAGGGAACGAAAATAATGGCAAATAAATATACATATTACGAGTACTGCTTCGAGGATGATGAGAAGTCAGGGAAAAATCAATTTACATAACATAATCAATCATTTGTAGACTTATATGGGTTTTATATAAAATATAATATGTAGAGTTTTGAAATAGTTCATTCAAAACATAATTATTTTTAATGAATTAAAAGTGTTCATAGGTATAGAAACCAGACCTTATTTTATTGAAAGATTTTGTGATAAATTATGAGGCCAGTCTATAAATTTGTGAATTGTTCGAATCTTCATTCTTTTTATATCTTTTTCGAATAAAACCTATTTATTAGACGACGAAAAAGTTTATGTAATTAGGGTATGAAAAATTTAAAGTACCAAATAGTTAATATCAAGCACAAGAAGACTAAATTCAAATAGGTATGGCTAAATCATTTAGGAAAAAAGCCAAAGTAAGGCCGCTGTAATTTTACTAACCATTATTTTTATTGATAAGTATTGGATATTTACACATTTTCTTATATTGAAAAATTTTATGGGTATAAGCTGAGCAATTTTAAGGTACAAAAATATACCTACCTTTCATTAATAAAATTAATAAATTGAATTTTTGTTTTGTATGAACCAAAGTGTTATGTCATATAAAAATATTACAAATAAGAATAAGGGGTTTTCTTCATGCTTATTTTAAGGGTAGTTTATAATAAAATGCGGAGGTAATTTTAACTAATGCCATTATGCAAATATGTCACCGTTAAGGCTTATCTGAAGGCGGAGGTTATGTTAATTTAACCGGAACACCTAGTTGGTAAACCCTTCTATGGCTCTTAAGGGCTTTTTATTATATAAATTAATATTACTATGAATTCATATACAATTTGTTGAAAATTAATTAAAATATTTCAAACTCAACTTTTGGGTAAAAGAATCTTATGAAGATCTCTGTTAATCTCAAATAGGTACAACAATTTTCATAATTATAGAGAACCCACAAAATTATATAATCTTTACATAGTTTTAGGTATATTTTTTTAAAATTCGTATGATTTTATAAATGCAAATTTTTACCCACTAAAGCTCTATTGCTACGCAATTGAGCAGTAAAACGACCGCTTTTGTAGGCCATTTTGTTAGATTTTTTTGTAAAAAAGAGTGTGCGATTAAACGCGAATAATAATAAAAAAAATGAAATCACGCAAAGCCATTTTATACAATAATATATGGGGTAAAAAACATTTCGCTCTATAAATTTCACTGATTGTACTACAATAAATGGTTATAAATTACAACAACATTTCACCCCACAATCGTATAAATTAGTAATTTATTTAAATAAATTGATCGCAAATTTGTCCCTCATTTCAATATCTTTATTCGCTAATGAGAATTAATGAATTTCGATATATATACTACTTCATTAGTCGCTGTTTTTCTTACTAACACATAATTTGATATCGTTGTCCCAATTAAAGTATCGAGTAAAAAAATAAATAAATTTTAAAATGAAACGATAATTAATTGACCAAAGACTATTTTTTCAAAATTAAATTTAAACTTCAACAATTAAATACCTATACCAATTTTCAATGTACTTTCAATAAAGTAACCTGAAAGATTTGATGATTATAAAACAGCCTAGTTGACTTGCACAAGTCAAGAAACAAAGGGTCGGCAAGTATCAAAGACAAAAGCCGCTTTCAATGTAAATGTTGTAAAATTACCTTAGTTTCCTTTATGCCATGGAAACCTCGTTAAATATTCACCTGCAACTACATTTCAAAGGCTTTCGTAATTATTTAAGCGGCAAATGTAACGAAGATCGATTAAATAGAAGCATATGTTAACGACTCAACTATACATAAATAAATAAAACAATATTTCAATCTATTAATCGTTAAAAAGGTATTGAATATCAAAGAGTGCTCTCTCAGGAATATTAATTTCAACTGTGACAAGTAGTTGACAATTAATTTAGTAAAAGGTATCATGACCAAATTAATTATTGCTTATGATAAGAAAAATCGCGTCTTTGACTTGATTCACTATAATTATTTTGTGTATTTTTATAAATAGAAATAATAGATTATTTGGTAGAATGTAAGAAAAGTAGACGGTATATCATTTTGATAATTATTGTCATATTTCGGTCACGGTGGACGAACGCGTCTTTCGACTGTTGTCAAATAAAAAATATCATACACACTTACATATATTAATTTTTGGGGATATTGTGAAATCAATAAATAATTGGGATTTTTAATTGTATTGTCAAAAATTTAGTATTGTTCTAAATGTCGATTTTTTTTCATTAAAACGGTATTTGAATTTTTTTTTAGGTTGGCCAATAAATCGTACACGTATCCGAAAGTGGTTGTTGTGTTATTTTAATGAGTATTTTTTTTGGAAATTCGTAAATAGTGTACGATTGTATTCTAATATCCGCTTCTGTTTTAGAACATGTTATAAGTAAAAACGAGCGGACCGTTTCACACGGCAATTATAGAAATCATAGTCCGTGCTCTTCTCAGATTTATTCATTTGAAATTTTCATCTATCTAGTGGTCAAAAACATTTTTTGGGACTCACAATTCGATATAAAAATTAATTTTATTAAAAAATTACGATTGATTCACTAGTTAAATACTATTCAAAGCTAACAAGCGATTGCTTGATTTTACTTCTTGTAAGTGTTATCTTTTTTCCCAAATCGATTTGATGATAATTTCAGCAAAAAATCATAATAATGTGAACTTATTACCTACATTAGACATACAACAAAAATCCACAATTTTAATGATGTTTACTAGTAAAATGTACATTTTTTTTACAACCTAACCTAACCTTGTGATGGGACTCGACAGATTTGTTTACAAAAATTCCAACAAAAAGGTTTTCGATTCGTGTTCGATATTAGATACCGTTTCTAAAAAATAAGATAATAGTTCGTCTCGGTTGGAAAGATCCCATGACATTTCGAAAATATGTACACATATGATACACGAAGATAAATATATTTTCGCTTCTACATATTTAGGAACAAAAAAATAATTATAGTGAAGGCGTGGTCGGCCATAAACCTATTTTTGGTATGAATATTTTTCAGTGTATATATTTAATATAAAATAATAATATATAACATAGTAGAAGATATCACTTGTACGTTATTAATGCTTTTAAATGCAAACTTTAGACCATGTACAGCGCTCAGATACTCACGAGCAATTGATTTAGAGCCTTGCTCTCGAGACAGATTGCTTTCAGGGGACTTAAACCTAAGACTAATGAGAATTTTAAAATATTTATTAATAAATAAAATTACCGATAAATAACATTTTAATAATTTGGACACACACATAGCTTATATTATTTTATTAAAGGTCATAGGTTCAAATAAAAGTATTTTTTTTAAATTATGACTCGGAGATCGGGAATAATATTGATAAAATCTCGATCGATCATCATGATCCTGGTTCACTCTGATTTCCTGTATTCTAAGGTAAATACTGAGGAAACTATTAAGTCGGTGACCTGTGTAACTAGTAATAGTTAAAATCACCGACAGACAATGAATTAATTAACACATTGTTGTGTCTAAAAAAACAACCATCCAAAAAAGCCCCTCAGGGCATATTTAAATAGAAAAATAATTATTATATATATTTGATAATTAATTGCAGGTATATGTTAATTGGATTGTCGCGGAAGGAGTAGTAAAATTTCCCTAAACTGAAATAATCAGTAACTAATTTATAGTTTGATAATCATACATACATTTTTATATAATTCTGTATCATATTTATTAATAACATACCTATTCATTCACCATTCATTATATAAAAAAATAAACTATTTCACTTGAGAATAAGTACAGGTTCATTTTCATTTTAAAGATTTCAAATGCTTTACAAAATTCCATGATTGATCGTGTATTTAAAAAAAATATTAAGGTTGTACTCGAATTTGATATGAAAAACATGCTGAAACTATAATTTTTATCTGCTAAAAATAGTTTACATTATCCCACTAATAGATAAAATGTTTTATTAAATATTGCTTTGACTGATTTTAATTATTAAATATTTATCATTGTTTATCTTCCCTGTGTTTCGTGCGAGGACACAAGTTCGCGTATCCGTTTCGCGAATCCGCCTAATTGGTATTATATTTTCGTCTGGATCGACTCCTTTTAACTCCTTCTCGACTAAAATACCCTCATCTCTGTTCGTCTTAAGCCTCGAATATAATCTCAGTCTGATGTCTCTTTTTCTCAAGACGTGACTTATAACAAAACAATTCGGAGGCGACATTTATATTGCGTCTATCTGCAACCGAATCTGAATTATGTACAACTCTTTCTCACCCACAGCCAACATGCGAGCGCCATACAATAAATGCACTCTGTTTCGAAAATACCTTAATAAATAATATGTATTTTAATTTTTCAACATCTCAACTAACTTGACTGTTGCGATATTTAATGATTTTACAATACATTTATTTATTTATTTCCATATAAACGCTCAAAGGAGCTTTTTTATAGACAAAACAATAGTAATAAAAAAGGTAAACAAAAATTATATGTACATATATATATATATATATATATATATATATATATATATATATATGTATATATAAATAAATAAATAATAATATCTATAAAAAAAAATGTTTGTATAAAATGTATTAATAGAATGTATATAAAAAAATTAAGTAAGGTGTATGAAGACATAATATAAGTGTTGTTATATAAGGTCACTCCTAAATAAGTCATATAAGTAGCAGAATTTGTGGAAAAGAGTTCACCCAGGTGCAACCCAACCTGCCATTTGTTCGAGAAGCATGTAATCAGTTATGTAATTTTGATAGCTCATCAGGTAGGTTAGGGTAGACTTTTACAAATAATTTCAATTAAAGCAGTCCAATGTGATAATATTATTATTGAATTCAAATTTGGTTCTACCCAAATATACTGTTTTTAATATGGGTGTTATTGTTTTTTTTTGTTGTAAAAATGTGTATTATTTGTTAAATTGTATTATTCTAATCGAACCTTCCTATATTGATATAATACTATTAATAAAATAAAATCTTTAAGATTATATACCATACAAGGTCGCTCCCAAACAAGCCCTGTAGGTGACAGAATTAAGAGTAAAGAGTTCTCCCAAGATACATATAAATATAACAATTAAATCACACTTTATTATATACATTCTACCGTGGACTATTACTTAAACGGTGTTAATATTAATAATATTATTGACAATATAAATTTAATTATATGGTAATGTCATTAGAGGTTGCATGTGCTAATGTGCGTGAGCAGAGGTGTGAAAAGTCACTATCCAAAAGATAACGTAATGGAGTTTGCTACTTGATTCCTTTTGCTCTTCTCCTTGATAAATTATACTTATATTTTATATGGGAATATCTCAAGAACAACTCTCCTCGAACATCACAAACATTTACTAATTAGCACTGAGTCGATTAAAAAATAAAACCATAGACAATATGGAAAAATACATCCTAATTATTAGGTATTAGACAGATTTCATGTATGAATATTATAAAGCTGAACATCGAGTCATATTATTTATTGTCATTACATTTATTCTATTAGCAAATCTTCGCCTTAACAAGCAAGAACCTCTGTTATGATTTCGCTGATTATTTAAAGTAGCTAAAGTCTATTTATTATTTTTTTTGATAGCCCATTATCCAATTTTTTTTTAATGTTTAAATAATAGGTCAACCAGCATAATAATGTGGTCATGGCTTCAAATCCCACTCAAGTCAAAAAAACAATTAAATTGATTTGATCGGTTATTACGACTGTGAGATCGGGAATAATATTAATAAAATCCCGATGGATCGTCTTGATCCAGGTTTATTTTGATTTCCTGTATTGTAAGGTAAACTGTGTAACTAGTAATAGTTAATATTACCGACAGTTAAGATTAACATGTTGTTTTGTCTAGAAAACCCTCTCTAAAAAAAGCTCCTCGGGGCGTAAAATTAATAAATTTTAAGACAATTTCTATTAAATAAAGATTTATTATAGAAAATTAAATTAGGTTTGAATCCAAAATACAATGAGACCTTATATAATGAGATTTCCATAAATGACAGTTTGAAAATAAAATAAGAAATAAATATTCACAGGTAGGTAGGTAGCTTAATAGTTTTTCTTGCTATTTTTTAAAACATGTCTATAAGGTATGAATTAGTACCTATCATTAATTAAAAAAATAATATGTGACAAATGTCCACCAATCAAACCAACCTAAGCTGATACAACGTCCCCAAAGAAGTCTCTTTATATAATTTTCAAAATAATAATATAGGTAGGGACGAAGCCAGCTAAACCTACTGTAGACAAATTTATTATTTAAGGGCAACAGATTTCAAAAACCTGGCTCGATATGAAAGTTTCATAAATAATAACAGATGGGATATCGAAATATCGCGTGCGTGTTTTGAAAAAGCAGAACGGATGTCCCGACAAAGGATTGTTTGTATTGAGTTCTCGCCATTTTTGAGGCTTTCTTGCCACAAAAGTACACCCTTTCCTCGATCAATCACATCGAGAAGGGTTAATTAAGTATCATCTGTCGATAGTTATGGTGTTGGCTATCCTTTCACACTTTATTGCGGTTATCTTTTCACCTGTGAACCGTTTAACGGACTTCTTCGAGTTCCGCATGTTACCACCGATTGAGACATGCAATTATCCCCATTCATAGTCTTTTGATGCACTTGACAAGCCAATATTACGTCTTGACAACGACTATTGTACTCTCGAATCAAACACACAACGAAAATATTATTTAAGTGCTAAAAATCTGACATCAGGCGACATGTGATTGATTGAAAAACTCGAACGTTTAAGCCTTTATATTCACGAATTCGAAATTAGATATATTACAAATAATTATAGCTTTATTTGTGACACACCTAATTCGATGATTAATATAGCTTTTTAACTCCAAACTCATCCATTTTCATATCAAATGCAGCATTTTTTTTATAGCTAAAGGGATAAGGTGCATGGATAAAAATACTGTGGTCATGGGATTAAATGCCACTGAAGTAAAAAAAATGATTTGATCGGTTAATACGACTGGAAGATGATAGAAAAAGAATAAAATCGATCTTGTCCATGCTTACTCTGATTTCCTGGATTGTAAGATAAGTGCCGCCCTGTCAGTGAGGTAACTATATAAATAAATAAATATTAAATTCGCCCTCAAACTAAACTAGTTGTAAAACCGGATAAAAAAGCCTCCTTATTATTCATTTTATATTTAAATTAATTTATTAGGAACATTTTAAATAAATTAACATGATTTTATTAGTTGCATTATTCGTGCATTTTGTGGAAATATTTGACATTTATTTAACTTGAACACAATAAATTAAAAACTTTGCTTCAATATGCATGAAGAGAGCACAATTTATTAAAATAAATTTATGATACATTGTTGAATTCGCCTCTCTGGTTTCCGACGCCTCATATTCAAAATATTTATATTTTTAATCTAATTTATATATTTTTTTATATAATTAATGAATTATTTTTGTATGATGACTATACTTGATATAAATTGTATTATTTTATTTGTAAATTGGATATTAAGAGAACAATAATCATAATAAAATTAAATGACTATTTTTGAAATTTGCATTCAACTTAATAGTTTGTCCCATGATAAATTAATATAAATGTCAGTGATTATCAGAGTCCGCCAAATGCCATTTTTTTACATTATAATGCTACTTTATGCCAATATTCATTAACGGAGTTTTAAGTAGTACCTACATAGTATTTGATTGAATTATTTTCATAAAACAATTTTTTATAATGAATTAGTATTTTTATTCATAGAATGCCATGTGTGCTACCTTTTTTAGAGCCACATTTCATACAAATAAAAGCCGCATTTTGGAGGACTCAAATAATAAAAAAAACAATATTATAACGGTAATCGTTGCAGAGTTCAAATACGTCAAAGCACTTCGTTACACCCACTTGGAGTAGGTTTGATGATTACCCATTTAATAAGAATTAGCTTAAGGTTAAAGAGTATTGGTGGTAGTAATATCTTGACACTTTGTACACAATTAAAATTACCATATTTGGCCGCGAGGATGGGATAGTAGTGTATAAAGTGTCCAGAAAGACACTCTATCATTGGATAAAGTCTATTATTAATTCACAGAGATCAATCAACGTCATGGTGTAGTGTGAAAGAGGCCCCACACAAAGTATTGTTGAACAGGTGAAGTGATCTCCTATTGTCCCATACCTTCGTCAACCTCTTTGCCACCGCGGATCACAGGTATTGTGTAAATTGAGATTGTCTGAACGCGGGTGAAAGGTGTATCAGTGTAATTACGATAACACTTTTGATCGCATACATCACATAAAAGTGTTTAGCCCAAAGGGAAATATTGATTTGTGAAGAAGGCACCTGTCGCCCTAGGACCTGTGCCCACCTTTTGTTATCTTATACACCACGTGTAATATGATCAAGGGTTTGTTTTGCGGCTTTTGTTGTTCTTTTCGATAAATTCAATTCGAACGGTTCTTTTGTGGTGATGCGAAATTGTCTAGAATTTGGAAAGGAATTCGATAGGCGTTGTTTTTTTTATAAGAAAGGCTTGATTAGAACGGGATGATGAACCGTGAAATAATATCACTAAAAATGTCTATCTTGAAAAAATGTGTGGGAAAAATCATTTGCCATTAATTGTGTGCCTAGACCTTAATATATGTATATTTATAGTCAATCCAACCAAATATTTAATGATTTAATTACACTCAACCCTTCATGTATGTAGTAGATTTGATTTTTTCTAAATAAATATAATCGTCTCCTTTTAACTAATTGCAGGATTTTAATATAGATTCTTCTCATATTAAAACAAACAAGACATGTTTTTTTGAATATTATATTGAGCAAAAACAACATGCCTAAGTTCATTTTGACACGAATTGGAAGATCATTTAGATGAAATTAATAAATAGACCAAACATTTACTTTCTACCACAAACATACATATGCTCAATTCTTAAAATGTATAAATTAAAAATCAGATTTTTTTGCTGGACTGTTAGATTTTTAAATTAAACAAGTATACGGGGTAATAATAATTGAAAAAAAATATTTAAATTATTTTTTTATTAAATTAAAATTAATAATATTAATAGTGCTTTTAGAATCGAGTTTGGGCCACCATCTTGGAATTAGCTGTTTCTCCGAAGTACTCGGTGGTGATTTTATTTGTATATTGTGTCTGTTATTCGGAATAAATATTTTCAATTATTTTTTAATATTAATTAATAATTAAAACAAATTTTAAAAATGTATATTTAATATTTTTTTCGATTATTCCCACGATACCCTACCACCGCCTAAAATATTCGCTATAAAAAAATAACTTATGAATAAATGTGTAAAAAAATAACTTATGAATAAATGTGTAATGAAAATAGTATCGAAATTACTTCAACATTACAATTTGTACTAAATGTTATTAAATATAAGGTTTATTTCTTATTAAAAATATTCTGTAAACAATCACTCTTTCACTTTCATTATATTGAGAATATATTATTACAAAAAAATCAAGACATTGCTCAGGTGGAAAGGAGGCGGGCAGGTGTTGAACTGTCGAATATGTATTTAGTAGACGTTGCGGAAAAATGAAAAAATAAATAAATAAGAAACCAAACTGGATCAAACACACTCGGCATTTATAAATAAAATATATTCATTTATGTTAAAAGCCATGATATCATCTGCAAAGCATTGTATTGAACGACCGCCAAGGGTCTGTCCGTCTTCGTGAAGAATTAATCGACCACAACCCTATTTTGACATGTCAACCTGTCATTGAAAAAAACACCTTTATCGACTATTGATTTTGTATAAATACATCTTTGAAATTACAAAACCGTGCCTATGGATCTTTAACATTTATTTTTATATTTTGGAAATTATGAATGTTCTCCCTAAAAAACCCCAACATTGTTCGTTGATGCCTAGAATATATTTCGTAATATTTTTTACAGTTTTTTTTTCTGATCATGGTGTATAATTTATGTAAGTTTTTGTCATGCAACGATAGTCTGCAATTACAAATGGAACAAATGCATTTTTTCTATAAATATTATATGACAGGCGATGGGCGCGTTTGTTCTGACTTGCTACTGTTATTATTATTGAGGTCGCGTGTAATTCATATATTTGTACTATTCATGTAATCGATGAACGTGGGTTTTTAATTTAAATATATACATTTTGACCCAAAAAGTCTATAATTTAATTATTAATAGAACACGCATAATTATGATTGAATATACAACCTAACCTAACCAAACTCATAGCTCATAGAATTTAACTTAACAGTAAATCCAATTTTTACATTTCTCCAGCCTCGTTCAATGGAACAAACTATACAATAAATGCCAAAATAAACATTTTATAAAATCAATATAATTATTTTTTCAAACTATTATATATAAATTATTTTGTCATACATTAAATGGTTTTGTCAGAATTAAAATAAATCGACGATAATTCATTTGCCATTAGGTATTGTTTTTAGTCTACACAAATTGTCATTTAAAATTTAATTGTTTTAGAAAGAAATATATAAAATTAACCATTCTTTAAATATTTACTTATTTATTACAACAAATTTTATAAAGACTACAAATATTTTACATACATAGTCTATAACACATGTTTGTGATTTGTTGTTTTTTAATGCAAAATATAACGTATTGTGTTTTTTTAACCTAGTTAAATTAGTAATAAATAATATTATTTGTAATAACAATTTTAAATCATAATTCAAAAACACCATTAATAAGCCTTTCGTAGTGGGAAAAATAATTGGATAATGAATTAAATGAATTATAACTAGTAGACAAATATCTGTTTGCTTACTTCAGGTCACATTTTATAAATAAGAAAATCAGTGTATGAAATTTCATCTTTGACAAATTATTTCATTCCCTTCTAATATAAAAATTGAATTGCTCCATACGTAATTAACGTAACCATTTAGCACACTTTTTTGTTTGTTTAACGCTTTTTTTATTCTATAAAATATAGTGGTAATGTAGGTAGTGTGTTGTTTATTAAGTTTCTCATAATTTAAAGACATTATGACAAATTATTTTAAGTTTATGTACCTAACCCAATGACAAATCCATGTTCTGGAAAGTTATAGCTCGGCAAATGATGATGAATGTGTATAATGAATGTGGAAATAGTAATAGTATCCCCGATTAGTGAGGTGTAGAGTAATAGTTGTAAATGAAGGGATTGCAGTGCAGGTATTGCATCGGATGACGACCATTACCTGCGCTTGTTGTAATTGACGCTCATTACCGACATTGCATGAGGTAGCCGTGTGCAAGTTTGCTCGGTAAAACCTGCCGATATGACACGATTTTGTTTTTAAACCTAATGCCATAAATAATAAGTTACTTGACTTGCGTGCAAATGTAATAATGAGGCTGGATCACGACTATTTCGACCTCGGCATCGTCAAGTCAAACATCGACCCTGCTTATAAATACACGTGCAAATGTCAACTAACAACTCGATTATCCCGCAAAAATCAAGGTTCGAAAATCATTAACGTTCCACTTATTTCACAATAATCTATATAGCGAAAAATTAAACATTCTATTTCTGAATAACGATGAAATGTGTATATAAGCTACCAAAAATGTATATATTATTCCTATGAATTATTAACACAAAGACGTATCTACAAATTTATAGTTCAGAGGGAGAGAGAACTTGATTGTACTATTATATTTTTTTAACTAATTAAAATCTTTATAATATATAACTAAAAGACATTTTTCTGGTAAAAATCATAAGGTTATAACCTAATAACATTGAAATACATTGGTGAATATAAAATATTTATTACAGAAGATAATATTTAAAAAAATATAAATCGATTTTTTACTAAATAATGTAAATAATATTTAACAACCTTTTTGTAATAAAGGCATATTCATACAAAATAAAATTTATTAGCGTGTCTAGTATTAAAAATATTAAAATGATTCAATTTCACATAAAGAGTAACAGAAGATCAGAAAAATGTATGCATATATATATATATATATATATATATATATATATATATATATATATATATATATGTATGTAAATATATAAATGCAAATAAAATAAAGAACTGAAAGAGATTATATTAATTCTTATGTCTGTAGAGCAAATATCATACATAAGACAATTGAAAAGGTGAAATAAAATACCACAAACGGCTATGATTCATGATATGACACATAGGTCTGTACCTATTAAGACCAATTAAGACAAGTTACTTCGCATCATGTGTAAAATTTGCTCAACAATTAAATTTGTTTTGTTGCTGGCATTTTTTTTTTGGAGAAATTAATATGAAATATATATAGTTATAAAAAATCCTTATTTAGATCCCAAATGTTTACTTATTTCTTCTAAATATTTTAGGTGCATGATTTTAGTAACACGTCCATAAAACAAATTAACAATACATTAATTATAAAGATTAGTAAACAGGTATTGAAATTTATTTATTGGATTTATATTAATTCATTAAAAAATAGTAAGAATTGTTAACAAATTCTTTATTGGATTAATTCCCCCTTGGTATCTATTAGCGGCATCAGGCGTTCTTATACTCGTAATATCAGATATAAGGCTCTTGTTAAATGAGCCCTCCGGTATTACGTCGCCGAAATTGCCATAAATTATCGACCCTTTCTCTAAAGTAAAAACAACTAAATGCACACTTCCTTCCCCCTCGATAAGGGGGTAAGTGTGGTAGTGTAGGAATTTATCAAGTGCCTTATAAAATTAATTCAATCCATCATTAAACGTTTTTGCGGTAGGTATTCACGGTGTGGTGAAGTTATTTTACACATTTTATAGTCACGGTATTTGATTAAAAGATTTTATTTTTAAAATTATAAAAATCATACATTTTTCCAGACTGTTTTATTTCAATGTTTGAAAACTAGTTTTGGTTAAAATTCATGCTCATCGTCTTTTATCTGTAATTTTTGTTCATATTTTTTTGATGATCATAGGAGAAATGTAATAACGTAACTTTATACAATGTTTTACAGAAGATTTTTGGAATTAGCTATATATAAATAAAATTTAGAATATTAATTATGTTAATTTAAATGACATGTCGTAATTTGTAATGAATTTCTATATTAATACGGTATTGAAATATTATCCTTAACCAATCAAATACTCAATACTTATACAAACTAAGTTGTAATTATATGATAAAAATTTCTCTAGTTAATTTGAATTTTACATAGTTTGAATAATACAAAAACATCTTATGAATCAGACTTAGGTGTACAGAGTATATAAATCTTTTTACCTATAACTAACATGAGAATTTTTAAGACATTTTTGTTTGATATCAGAGGTACTTAATATAGAATAATAAAAAGTATGGGAAAAATAATAAAATCATTATTAAAACAATAAAAATTTAAGAAGGTTTAATAATGTATAGTATAAATTGCATAACTCACTAACGTTTTAAACAGTGTCTAATTTAAATATATAATTTTATGCCTTCAAAATATAATATTACCCAAATTTACTTATACAATAATATTAAATCTAAATGCAAAGTAATAAATACTTATATGTACAATTTTTGAGTGACAAACGTAACCGTGGTTAAAATATAAGATATAACCTTTTTTATGGGGTTGGTTTAAAGCTCAGAAAAGCACCTGGTCAGTCAAAAGACAAGGGAAGGCGCCATTCATATTCATCGTACCGTCACCACAGCCATAATTTTAAATTCTTGTACAGTATATAAAAAAAAACACTTTGTAAGACAATCAAGTGAAGGGCCCTCGATATACGCATCCGATTTCACATACGCTCGTAATAAAATACGTAAGGCTAATTAGCGACCACCGGTTGTTAAGAACCATAAAGACGTACTTATCTATACAATGCCGAATAAATAATATCTTTTTGTCCAAAAGGGGTTGATCTACATCTTCAACAGCAGTTGTCGTCAATCGCTTACACTTTTATAATTATGTATTATAATCATATTCGATACGGCTTATCTAAATTAAAACATTTTTGTTATATTGATTGAGAGCCTTCTCAAGAATATAATACCAAAAAGAACATTGATTTTAATATTATTTTTTATTAAATGTATTATTCACATTCCTTGTATATAATAATCTATGGTGTAGAAAAAATGCACTTACACCGTAAATGCAAATAGGGCTGTATTTTTTTCAATTAATAATTAGTTGAAATTATAATTAAAGTATTAAGTAATTAATATGCCACATTATTAAAATATTTTAATTTTAAATAAAATTGGCAAT